>JADRCH010000459.1:610763-651718 GCA_019843965.1 Rhynchomys soricoides
GAGAGAGAGAGAGAGAGAGAGAGAGAGAGAGAGAGAGAGAGGAGACATAGAGACACACACAGAGAGACAAAGAGAGAGAGAGAGAGAGAGAGAGAGAGAGAGAGAGAGAGAAAGAAACCTGGGATTGTGCTAAGATCTGAAGGCAAAAGAGGAGGAAGCCAGCACCAGGGGCCAGAGACAGGCATGAGGTACTCTAGAGATGCTGGAATTGACAAGCTCTTGGCTTCTATGTAAAGGCATCTGAGACTCAATGGACTCTATGCACAGTGAGCTGAGCAGTACGGAGGTCTGGAACTGTGGGTCGAAGGGCCAGTAGGTGTCAGGTTTAGGTGGTAGCCCTGTACTTCCGGAGGGTAGAAGACATAGTCTAGTGTTCTTAGGCCAGACTTCCTAGATGGGATCTTTGTAGCAGAGACTGCCTTTCTCATGAGACTGGAGCACATCTGGGGCTAGGTCTGAGGCATGGAGCCAAGAGCACAGAAAGGACAAGGTGGGAGCCCTGTCACTGGCCTCTGCTGAGTCAAGGGAGAGGGTGATAGACGGGGAAATAGGACTTTATCAGCACCTGTGAAGCCAGAACTCTCATATGCTACTCTGAATGTGCAGTGGCTTCCAAACAATGACCCCTGGGTACCTACCTAGCACAGAGGGTCCTCTCAGAGTGGGCTCTTCAGGTCCTTCAGAAGCCTGGTCATAGTATTTCATGGGGGGGGGTTTGTCCTGGCCTCTAGTGGTTTTGAGCACAGGTCTCTGTCACTGAATGGCCTGACTGTCACTGAGGGAAGCTTGCATGAAGCCCCCTTACCTTTGTGGAGCTGAAACAAGGACTTCTGGTTATTAGGGACGCCCAGTAAGAGGTCCTGGCCATTGGGGTCATGTCCTAGGGAGCTCTGCTCACTGAGTTCCTGGTCACCAGGGGTGGGGCTGGATCTGAGTGAGTACTGATCCCATGGAGGATGACTAGAAGAAGTAATGGTGACTAAAGACCTGGAGCAAGGTCTCTGACCACCAAAGCCTGTGGCTGGAAGGAGAAGCCACTTCTTTTAATCCTGAAGGGAAAATAGAGAAGGCTTTTCATGTTGGCCTGTTTATTGACATGGCCAGCAAGGCTCACAATAACCAGCAGATGGCACTGTGGCTTCACACAAAGCCTGAACCAGAACTGGCCACAGGAGGACTGCCCCTAGTGTGAGGAGGGTCTGCTCATAAAAGGCTCAGGTGCAGGCTGTGCCAACTGTGGGCACAACGGAATTAGAGATATGAAATTAGATGAATCCTCACCAGACTGTCTGAGGAGATGGCCCCAGGCAGAACTCCTGGAGGTAGAGGATCCTGAATATGGCTTAGGCTGCCCAGGTCCCTTCTATATCCCAGGAGTGTTGGCAGCTCAGAGGTCAGGACAAACTCCTCTGCAAGTGTAGCCTAATTACCCTCCAGGGTTGAATCTGTTGTTCCTGTCACACATCCCAAACAAGCTAGGATCCACTAGGATGTCTGTGCCAGACCTTGCAAAACGCATACAGAATTAGACCATGTCCCAGTGCCACCAGGACCTGTCAAATCCCACAATTCATGAGAAACAGGTTCCATTTCACGCCAGGGCCTTGTGGTATTCCTGACACAGCCAGACAGCTGGATTCTCACATACAGGGAAGTCCAGTACCTGGCCTTGCATACTGGTATGTTCCAGAGTGTTGCTGCTGTCTACACTTGGCTCAGAGTTGTGACAGTGTTTACTCTGTGGCAATTGGGATGTGACAGGACATTGAGATGTGACAGTACAGAGCATGGGATGATGTTCTTTAATGTGCCTTTATTTAAGAAATGACACATCCTGAGCTGTGGCTTTTCCCCCTTTCTCTTTCCAGATTATTTTATGTGTATAAGTGTTTTGTCTGCATGTATCTACATCATGTGTGAGCATGGTACCCACAGAGGCCAGAAGAAGATGTTGGATCCCCTGGAACTGAAGTTACAGATGGTTATGAACCATTGTGTGGGTGCTGGAACCCAGGTCCTCTGAAAGAGAAACAGTACTTTTAGCTACCAACTCATCTCTCTAGTTAACCCTGTGAGCTATGGCTTTAGCTGTAGTGCAGTATGATATGCATCTTCCAGTTGGCCTCTGTTGTCTGACTGTCCTCCTAGAGTGTGATTGATGATCACTCATGAGAGGTACTATGACAAGCCCGTTGGAGACATCCTGTATGAACAGTGCTTCTGAAACTTCATGATGGCAGACTACTTTCATTTTTTAAACAAATTTCCAGACAGGCTGAGAGATGACCTTGAAGTTAAAAGCTTATATTGTTCTTTCAGAGAACCTGAGTTCAGTTCCAAGCACCCATGTCAGAGAGTGTGTTCAGAGAAATTTTGATTGTGAGACTCAAGTGACATCATATATACTGTTACTCTTTTTGCTTTGAGAGACTCAAGTAGTCCAGGTTGCCCTCAAATTCAGAATGAAGCTACCTTGAACTTTTTTTTCAGGGTCTTATGTATCCTGGGCTGGTGTACCTGTAGCAGGGTTTATATCTGGGCATTGGGATTACAAGTGCTGCTACCATGCTCAGTTTTATGTGTTGTTGGGAATTAAACCCAGGGACTGTGTATGCTAGGGATGCATTCTACCAACTGAGCTACATCCCCCAAGCTCTGACCTGGAACTTCTGGTCCACCTTTCTCTACATCCCGAGTGCTGGGATTACAGGTATGTGCCACCATACCCAATTTTCAAAGCACTGAGAACTTACAATACTAGTCAATAATATAATAGTCAAGCAACCTACCAGAAGAGCTGTATCCCCAGATCCTGTTTTTCGTTCCTTTGAGACAGAGTCTCGCTATGTAGTTCTGGCCCAATACTCACTATGTAGTGAGTAAGGCTGATTCTTGAACTCAAAGCAATCCTCCTGCCTTAGCCTCCCAAGTGCTGAAATTACAAGCATGTGGCATCACATCTGGCTCCAGATACTACTATTCTATCAAATTGTTATACGAATTTGTTAGTATTTACTTATCTATATCTATCTATCTATCTATCTATCTATCTATCTATCTATCTATCTAATTGAGACAGGGTCTGTTTATTATATAACTCTGGCTATCCTGGAACTCACTTCGTAGATCAGGCTGGCTTTGAACTCACAGAGATCCACCTTTCTCTGCCTCCCAATTCCTGTCTGCTGGGTTTAAAGTCGTATGCTACCACACTTGGCTACCAACCTCTGAACTTATAATGACCAGTAGCAAACAGATAAGGCCCAGCAGTGATGCCCAGGTCACACTTGGAGTAATAATGGTATAAAGACTAGTGTGCTCATAGTGGCATGGCACTGGAGTGAGGCAATGGGAATCAACTAAAGCATGAGGGTACAGAAACTGGGAAAGATGGCGGCCACACGGGTGGTCCTCACTGTGCTCTACAGAAAGATGACATTTTAAGTCCCATACAACTCCCAGGAAGTCTATGATCCCGATGGTATACGTTGTACTGAGGGTTTAGTGTAAATGTTTGCAGTAGTTTCTAGGCCCTGATGACTGTTTATGAGAACCTGAAAAGCCAAACTGTTGAAGGCGTAAGAGATTACATCAGTCCAAAAATTCTGGTGAGTCAATGTCACTTTGTAGGGACTCAGGCTGAGGGTGTGGTCGTATAAAATCAGGAAGGATGAAGTTTCAGGAGAGCAAACATCCTCCAAGGAAAAGGAGTAGACCAAGGTGATTTGTTTGTGCCATAGCTTTTATTTTTGTCCTTTTGGTGATCTGGACATTGGGGAAGTAGACACTTCAAACCTCAGTGCCCCGTCTATGTGGCAGTGTAATGGTGGCTGTGGTGGTAGTGGCTGGAGAAACGGCTCAGTGGTTAAGAGCACTTGATGCTCTTGCAGAGAGCTTAGTTGAGTACCCGGCACCCACACAGCAGCTCACAGCTCCTTATAATTCAGGTCCAGGGGATCCAATGCCCTCTTCTGAATTCTGGGGTTCTACATGTTACACACACACACACATGCACGCAAAACAGTCAGACTCATAAAAATAACTTAAAATAATTTTTTAAAAATTGAAAATAGTTTCTTTTCCCATACAATACATCCCAATCACATACATTCCCCCTCCCTTTACTCCTCCAACCCCCACCCCCGCACATTTCCCTCAGATCCATCCTCTCTTCATTTCTCTTTTTAGGAAAGAGCAGGCTTCCTTCTTTAGGACTGATATAGTGGTACACACGTTCAATCCCAGTACTTGGGTTGGCAGGGCAGGTGGATCTCTGTGAGTTTGAGGCAAACCTGGTCTATACAATGAATTCCAGGCCAGCCAGGGCTACAAAATGAGGCTCAAAAAGCAAATTTCCTTCATTTCTTCTTTTATTTGGATTATGTTTTTATGCTAAAGCTTGAAACACTCTGACCTAGGGTCAGTTAGTCAATTAATCTCCCCTGTGACCACGTCTGTTGCTTTAAAGATGGAAATATTTTGCCATTGCGGAGAGTCAGTAGATATTTTATGTTCCTGGCTTTGTTTTATTTATTTGTTTGGGGATTTTGTTTGGTGTATTCTCTCTCTCTCTCTCTCTCTCTCTCTCTCTCTCTCTCTCTCTCTGTTTCACTATCTCTATCTCTCTGTCTCTGTTTCTGTCTCTCTGTCTCTATCTGTCTGTCTCTCTGATTCTCTGTCTCTGTATCTCTCTTTCTCTGTCTCCCCCCCTTATCCATATGGAAAATACCTGGCACATAGTACAAGAAGAAGATCAAAGGTTCCTTTTTCTTTGATGACCAATGTATATAGACTATATTGTTTCCCAGTCATCCTGATTCTACTTTTAGGGTAAGTTGGTTCCTTCCTTCTTTCCTTTCTTTCTTTCTCACTTTTTTTATTAATTTATTTACTTCTCTCTTTTTTCTTTTTTCGGCTGAGAATAGGAGCCAGAGTCTTGCACATGCTAGGCTAGCACTCCACCACTGAGCAACAGCAACAGACTTATGATGCTTATTGAATCCATATGGATTCGAGTCATCTTTATCTCAGGCAACCTATTTGGGTCCAGAAAAGTCTATCTGACATTTTGTTGTATGGTCTAGATTTTTTCTGTCAATTTTATCCTAAATAATATTTTATACCCATCCACTCATGCAACAAACATTCACTAAATGTTGACAGTGGGCCAGCCAGCAGCTGAGCTCATAGAATAGGGAGAATCAGGCAGACATAGGCGTCTACCCTAAGCTCAAGAGTGAGTGGATTATAATGACAAAATGAACAAATGTGTTTAGTAGCAAATAGTGCAAATAGAGGTGATGAGATATGGGCTGCAGACAGTCCCAGGGAGGCTTCTCTCTGACACTTGAAATGTAAGCATGCCCTGATGTGAGGTGGGGAAGCTGATATGCCTCCATCTGCATGGCTTTGGGACTGATCCGACTCATACAATGAAGGAATAAAGAAAGGACAGACACACAGACACACATACAGAAAAGCTGAAGTCAGGTGGACCATGCACTTTGATGGAGACAGACCAGCAGGAGCCCAGAAACTCAGCATGTGCATTTTATGTAGTTGAATCCGGGGTGCAGGTTTAGCTAACCTTGATATGGGGTATCTGTAGTGATCTGTCTGGCTGTAAATATCCCACAGAGAGAAGGAAGCATCCTTCAACATTTTCTGCACATGCTGTCAACACCTGCACATGGACCACAGAAGAAGTTGCCGTTCCCATGGGTCTGAAGCACTGGGATCCTTGACATGGCTGTGGACATGCTCACAGTCACACTAACAGAATCTGGGCTAGGCTGACATCTAGGACAGACTAGATCCTTCCAGAAACTTGATTCCAGTGTCAAAAGACCAGTGGAGCCTAGAGGAAAAGATGAAAAAACTGGCTTTGTGGTGGTGGTACATACCTTTAATCCCAGCACTAATTATGTGGAAGCAGGAAGATCGGGCCTTCAAGGAAAGCCTCTGCTATTTAGAGTTGGAGGTTAGCCTGGACTACATGAAGCCCTGTCTCAGGAGTGGGGGGTGTGGGAGGGGCATGGAAAGAAAGACAGAAGACTGATCACTTAGACAATCCTGTGCAAGAAAGGGAAGCTGGCCTCCAAGATAAACACCAGGTAACATTTCTGCTTAATTTCCATTTGTTTTTCATAATCTTTCTTTCAATTCTTTAATATATATATATTTATATAGTTATATATGTATATACATTTATATATAATTCTTTAATATGTTCTATATATTTAACATATATTGAATTCAATATTACATTCAATATTATATATACATATATACATACATATATATATACACATATATACATACATACACACACACACACACACAAACACATAGTAGTCTGGAAACATGGTTCAGCAGTTAAGACATCCATCACTCTTTTAAAGGACCAGGATTTGATTCTCAGCCCCCTGTAACTCCAGTTCCAGAGGATGTAATAGCCTCTCTGATCTCCACAGAGGCACCAGGCATACACACGATGCAGACACACATGTGTGCAAAAGACTCACACGTAAAATCTAATTATGATTAGAGTAAATCTAATTTTAAAAAGATTTATTGTTGAAGAAATGGGAAAAGGATTGAGGAATCCAGAGAGGATGGGTACTCCACAAGAAGACCAACAGAGTCAACTAACCTGAACATTTGGGAGCTCCCAGAGACTGAACCACTAATCAAAGATCACACATGGACTGAACCTAGGCCCCCACACACATATGTAGCAGATATGCAGCTTGGTCTTCATGTGAATCCCCCAACAACTGGAGCAGGGGCTGTCCCTGAATCTGTTGCTTGCCTGTGGATCTTGTTCCCCTAGCTTGGCTGCCTTGTCTGGCCTCAGTGGGAGAAGATGTGCCTAGCCCTGCAGTGACTTGAGGTGCCAGGGTGGGTTGGTAACCAGGGAGGAACTCCCCCTTCTCAGAGGAGAAAGAAAGGGGGAGATACTGTTTGAGGAGGACTGGGAGGAGAGGGGGTCTATGATCAGGATGTGAAGTGAATAAATAAATAAATTAATGGGGAGGGGGTGTGTTTTGGGTTGTGAGCCTAGCCTTTAATGGCTGAGCCGTCTCTCCAGAATCCTAACAGTGGGAGCTGGTGTATCTCTGACTCTTCTGCTTGTTCTCTCCTACTTGGTTGCCTTGTCCAACCTTGTTCACTTTATCTTAATGTGTCTGATTTTGTCCTGTTCCGCTGCCCTGTTCTCACAAGCAGCAAGTCAGAAAAGGGATCTAAGCTGATAATTAATGCCAGGGAGAGGTCAGCCACGGTCAAAAAGCCAGAAAGGTTTTATGGGGAGATGGCACGTGGGCTAATTCTCCAACACATAGACTTAAAGGTTGCCCCTTGGGGGCCTTTCTCCTCTCCCTACTGGTCTTCTAGGACTTTGTGGGGCTTCTGAGGCCCAAAGCTGACTCCTTCCTTAGTTTCTCTCAACCTTACCCATCCATAATGAAAACAGCTGCACTCCAGGTAGTCAGCCACCATGAGCCAGGTCTGGGAGCTGGTGAAGAAGGAACTTGACTTAGCCAAGCCAGGTCCCTATTCATTTCCTTCACTTACCAGCTGCCCTAGAGCTTAGAGTCATTCCCAGTCTCTCTGCTCTCTGCCTCTCTGCCTCTGTCTGTTTCTGTCTCCCGCTCTCTGTCTCTCTCTCTCTGTTACTGTGTCTGTCTCTCTGTCTCTGTCTCTGTCTCACTGTGTGACTCTCCATCTCCTTTGATTAAACCTTAGGATTTTCTGACTTAAAACTGCTTTTAATAAATACCTTAAAATTAAACAAGAGCTGCATATTCATTGGCATAAGAACAGATAGCATTTTCTGAAGGTTTTTGCTTGTTTGTTTTTTTCCCAGCAAAAGAAAAGAGAAAATAGAAATGATTCACTAATTTACTTCTGCAGACCACAGTGCCCTGCTGATATAAGAGGACCTTGGCCTGGCACTGGCCTTCCAGGGACCCTGTGCCATGTTGCAGGCCTGGGTAGATGTGGGTTTCTCTGTGAGAGGCCCAATGGAGAGGCCTCCTGACACCTGACTGCCTCCAGACTGAGCTGTCACGATTCACACCTGAGGCTCTGCCTGCTCTGGCCTCCCACTCAGCTTCCTTTCTGGTCTGAGGTTCGTGACTCACCCTGAGCTGTGTGCAGCCATGCATGGAGACCATACTTAAGCTTCTCTCCCATCACCCACGCACAATGGATGACATCCATCTGCACACACATCTCAAAGGCTAAACCCAATTTATCTAAACTCAGGAAGAATTTCTGCAGGAACCAAAGCCAATGGTAAAAATAACAACACCATCTCAACTAGATACAATAATCTGAAGCTGGTAGACCGTGGCTGAGTTTGCAATCTGCCCTCTCCCTCTCCTGCTGGCTACACATGGAGTGCAGCCCCAGAGAACCACTTTCTGAGTGTAGGCTATTGCCCCCCAAATTAGTGAGGGTGAAATTGCTACCCAAATAACTTTAAGAGTAGGACTCCACTAAGCTTCACATTGCATGTGTTTTAGAGTATTTTTTATTATATTTATTTATATGTGTGGTTTCAAGCATGTGTACAGGTATGGCGGTATAAGGGGGTGCATGTGTGCATGTGTCATGGTGCACATGTAGAGGTCAGAGGACAACTTCTAGTCATTAATCCCATTTGTGTGGGTTCTGGAGGTGAAACTGAATCCCTCAAGTTTGGTGGTTAGTCACGGAGCCATCTTACCAGTCCTACATATTTCGTTTGAGACTTATTTTGTATCCCAAGCTTGCTTGGAACTCACTACATAGACCGGGTTGGTCCTGGAGTTAAAAGTCTTTGCTACCACATCCATCTCATGCATATTCTTAACTGCAGTAAACATGCTATATTATATGTTTGCTTACCTGTCTACTTTTTCATCACATTTTAAGAAATTAACCACGATGTCCCTGAGTGTAGAGCACAGCAATGGATTTTGATCAACAGATATATGAATACATGATTGACAAACCATTTTTCCTAGGAATGGTGTGTGCCCCTTGCTCTCACTCCTTTATTGCAGGCCTCTGGGTGGGTCACTGGCATGCCCAGCCTCCAGCAACTTGGAACTGTTTCTTAGACTCAGTCTGCCTTCTGTTCAGCCTGTATAGCAGATCTCTCATGCCAGTCCTGACATTTTGGCCTTAGTTTCTGGGCCTCTTTAATTAGCTTGTTTTGTCTTTTTGCATGGCAGTTTTGAGATGTTCCCGAGAACTTTATTTATCTAGTTGTGGTGCTGCACACATACAGTACCAGCACTGGGCAGTCGAGAGAGGGACATGGTGAGTTTGAAGCTTTCCGGAGCTTCACAGTGAGATGGAGTCAAAATTCAAACTACAACAAACAAATGAACCCAAAGGAATTTTATTTACAGTTCGAGTTTTCTTTAAGTTCTCCCAGAATCTCCCAGAAAGAGCGGTCAGATGTGCATCATTGACAGATGTGTGGCTTCACCCATCATCATCCAAAGCAGAAAGCACAGGCCTGCATACAGAGCCAGTCCAGCTCATTTTCAGTATTTCTTATGCTTTTTTTTTCATTTGTTTTAAGATTTATTTATTTTTATTTCATGTGCATGGGTGTTTTGCCTGCCTTTATGTACCACATGTGTGTATTGCTCTCAGAGACTGCAAAGGGGTGCTAGATCCCTTGGAACCAGAGTTATATACTTGTGAACTGCCATGTGTGCTGGGAATCAAACCTGGGTCCTGTGGAAGAGCAGGTAGCACTGTGAACGCTGCACCATCTCTCCAGCCCCTTTCCATTGATAGCCATGCAAGGGCTGGGGTAAAGGCTCAGGGAGTAATGCACTTGCTGTCTGAGCATGAGGATCTGGGTTGGATCCTCGGCATCCAAGTTAAGGCTGGGAGCAGTGATGTGCAAGGCTGGGTGGTGGGATGTGTGGGAGAGACACATACACATGGAGAACAAAAACCCACATAGTCTAAAACCTGTGTCTTCCATGGGAAGGTAAGTTCAATTTTAGCCACTGTCTGTTCTCCAAACCTAACTGGGACCTATGTATAATACTGCTCAGTAAATTCACTATGAATGAATGGATGAATGAATGGATGAATGAATGAAATGAGTGGTTGGCCTATTGTGCCTTTGGTCAACAAGGGGTGGTTTTGTTTCTCTGACTTGAGTTGTCAACCTGGAGGATGCTATTGATTAATATGTATGAAAGGCAAAAAATAGGCTTTGGAGCAGCTGTTCACAAAACCATGGTTAATGTTTAAAAGAGCTCCTTGGTGAGAGTCTTCTGTTCAGTTAAAAGCAGGAAGGCCAAGCATGGACCAAAATACAGGGAAAAGGTGGCTCAGGCTTGGGTGGGAATGGGATGTCTAGACACAGTTTTTTGGTTTTTTTTTTTTTTTTTTTTTTTTTAAATCTGACTCTAATTGATCTCATAAATCACACTTACTTCCAACCCTGTGCTATAGCCTCAGAGGATTTAGGGTCAAAGTGGAAGCTGGTATGTTTATCTGTGACTAATCTGGGAAGATTAGTGTCACAGGATTAGTTGCATTCCGGAGAGTCATTGTTAATCTCTGTTAACACAGGCTGGCTGGGCAGGGAAGTAGTTGGTAATGGCCTTCTGGGAAGCAATCTCCGAGTTTATACCAATTAGATCAGTAGAGTCTATACCTCTAGAGGCCTGGACACAGCTGTGTCCTATGTTTGTACCAAGGGTCTGGGGAGAAGTCAGGAGTCAGAGTCCTGGAGACTTCAACTCCTTGGGGGACCAGAGGGAAGTGGAAAACAGTTAGATGGGTGGTCTGAAGGGACTGTCCTGCTCATTACACTTGCTGGACCTTAATGAAAGCTCTTCAGCCACAAAGTCCTATGTGATAGGTATCATGTCCCTACAGGGATGAGGATGGGTCAAAACTGTTGAAAGTTTTAACATCTTAACATTGCTAATTGGTTTTATGTGATCTTAAACAAAACTGTATTGATCATAAAATAAGTCAAGAAAGTCATCAAGTAAGGTCAATAAAGTTTCATTTATCTCACCAATGCTTTTATACAAAAACTAAATTCATTAAAAAAGTGTCCTCTATTTTATTTGGGTGTTTCTGCTTTGATGATGCCATATGCTCCTTTTAATGGATTCAGTGAAGAAACTCATCTCTGACATTACATCTGAGGAAGGATCGTTGTCAGTGGAGACTTGGGGGCAAACCAGAGAGACCCAAGTGAGGGGCCCTGGCTGTGAGGGAAACTGAGGGAGGACCACTGGTCATTGAGAGAACTGTGTAAAGTACCTAGTCAACACAAGACTTGAGGCCGCTTCTTGGGAGATCCCCCTCGTCCTTGAGGAGGATTGAGGTCTGGGTGATCATGCTGAAGGTGGGCACTGGGCTAATGGGGAACATTAACAAGATGCTCTGCTCTTTGAAGACTTAGGACAGGTCTCTGATTACTGAGGGTCTGAGGCAGAGGTCTTTTTATGGTGGGATAGAGGCTTGCAGGAGGCATTATCACCAAAGTCTCAGGGAACCCCTCATGATACCTCCCCCAATCACTGTAGACAGAGCTCAGATCATCTTAGAATCTGAGAAAATATTCTACTGAGTTACATCCCAAGGGTTGCTGCAAATTCCTGAGTGTGGCCAATGGCCCTGAGTATTCCTCTCTGTCCTGAAGGTTCTGAGGGCAATTCTTGGGGCATTGAGTTAGGGTCACTGGCAAAAGGTGAGGCTAAGCATGGGAACTTTGTCTTTGAGAAGATTGAAGAAAGGCCCCAGCCATGTCAGCAGTACAAAAGCCAAATGCTAAGCAAATGTCATTATTTTCTTAAATTCCCTTTACGTCTACATCATCACAAAACACCACTTATCTTTCTGAACAGTATGGAGAACTGTTGAGACATGATTTGTGTCTTTGATTAATGGGAAATATAAACAAGGAAACTTCCATTAATTTCAAGTTCTCTTTGGTGTGGGGGGACTTCCTGCTACATGGTCCAATAGCAAGGTTTAAGGGCAGGATGAAACTAGTGATCCTAAATTCATCCTAATTCCTTCTCCAGCCTGACTTGCAGATGTTCCAATTATCAGCAGATGGCACTGCAGCGCCACACTTGGAGGGACATCTGGCTAAGGTCCCAAGGTGGGGCCCAGGTGGAAGCAGGTGAGGTGTGGGAGAGAGAGAGAAATTAACTGTCCCTCACATCAGACTCCCTGGAGGAAGGAATGAATCAAGTTTGGTGACAAATCCCAAAGCACAGGCCACGCAGAGGCCAAGGCCTGCCATGACCAACAACTTAGTTGCAAAGACGGTGTGACTTTTACTTTTGGCTCATTCCTACCTTCAGTCATTCATCAAGTGTACATCCGAATTATGATAGAATCTGTGATGGGCTCTAATGACACTAGAGTGGGTTGTCCTAGGGTAGTCACGACTGTTGAGGAGCTGACAGTCTTGAAAGGAGCATTTTAAGATAACATAATTATGATAAACGTGTTAAGAACTGTAGCATAAGGAGGTACGTGCCGATGTGGAGCCCAGGAAAGGATTCTGTTTGAGCAGGATGTGAGCACTCAGTGCGAGAGATGACACTGAAGTGGCTCCTTCCAGTACGTACAGGGTTTCTTTAGTGAGGCACAGATGAGGGAGCAGTGTGGGACCATGGAGACATGACAAAGAGGCCTTGGGTGTGGACCTGGGTAGATTTCCTCTAAGTCCAAATGTCCTGTGCATGAGGCCAGAGGGAGGGGGACAGGGAGCTGGGGAATGGTAAGGAGGAAGAAAGATGAGACGAGGAAGTTACTGAGACTGTTACAATTTATAAGTCAGGCTTTGGGTCCTGTTCTTAGCAGATGAAGATCTGTAGGTAGGCCACTAATACAGTCAGCTTTCTGTTTCCTTGCTTTGGTGGCCAAGCTGTGAAGCAGACACAAGGAAAGACAGACTTACTTCACAGCTAATCCTGAGAGAGAGAGAGAGAGAGAGAGAGAGAGAGAGAGAGAGAGAGAGAGACTATACAGCCAAGGATGGCCCTGAACTTCTGATCTTTCTGTTTCTACCTTCCAAGTGCCATGATCACAAGCATGTGACATCACCATGCCTAGTTTATGTGGTGCTAGGGAACAACACACCCAGCGCTTACTGCCTCCTAGGCAAGCACTCTACCAACTGAGTCTTATCCCCAGCCCAACATTTCTGAGGACTAAGAAGTATGTGAGGGGAGAGAAAAGAAACTCGAAGGATCTTTAAGCTGGAGAATGGAGGGGCATTTTGTGTTGAGATGGATGTGAAGGGTGAGGGGAATGAGGAATTTATGAAAATAATGTTTGCTTAATGTTTGACATTTGTAAAATTTTGTCTCATTCGTCACAAGGTCAGCTTCTAAGTCCCCCCTCCCCTATAGGTTCACAGGAGGAGCTCAGAGAGGTTATGTGGCCGCACAACTTGGTTTGTCTTCTCTGGGTTTCCTGTCTTCCATCTGTCTCTTTGCAGGTCATCCTCCACAGGGTCACCCAAGTGAGATTTTGAAAATCCTTCCCTAACCCCCTATATTCCCACGCCCCTTACTGTGTACTTCTTGTCCCCACCTAAAGGTCAGGCTGACAGAGCTCCTGGCAGGTAACAGCTATCGTCTTTCTTCCTGGTGATGCTCACTCTCCATGGAAACCCTCACACACAGATTACCTCATTTATACTTGTCACTCAGGCAAATTACTCTGAGTTTAACTTAAATATGGTTTACTCACGGTAGCTTTACTCAAATCACCCTCAGCATCTTTCTTTTAAACAAAAGATTTATTTTTGTGTACGAGTGTTCTGCCTGCATGCATGTATGTGCACCATGTATGTGCCTGGTGCCTGTAGAGGCAAGAAGACGGTCTTGAATCTCCTGTGCTGCAGACGGTTGTGAGATGCCATGACCTGGGTCCCTTGCAAGTGTAGCCAGTGGGTGGTTGGTTGATTTGTTTTTGAGACAGGGTCTCTTTATGTTGGGATGAACTCACTATGTAGATCAGGCAGGCCTCTGCCTGCCAAGTGCTGTAATTAAAGGCATATGCCACCATGCCTGTCTGTAGTCAGTGTTCTTAATGATTGAGTAATCTCCCTACGTTTTCTTTTAAAATTATTGTTGTTGCTGTTTGTGTGTGTGTGTGTGCATGTGCACGAGTGTGCACGTGTGTGTGTGTGTGTGTGTGTGTGTGTGTGTGTGTCAGAAGACATCTTGTGGAGTCAGGTCTCTCATGTGCCTTCACGTGGGTTCCAAGAAGCACGTGAACCTCTGCTTCCTTTGGCATGTCCTTTGATACCATTTATCATAATATAACTACGTATTTTCATGCTCACTGGCATAGCATCAGCTCTTCTACTGGATTTTCAGTTCTGTGAGGCGACTGTGTGCTGCTCCTGAAGGGGTTTCATTACAGCTGCACTACAACAGCCGTGAGACTGAGCTTAGAGGGCTGTTGGGAAGGAAATGGGATCAGCCTAGGTGTCCATCAGTCGATGACTGGATAATAAAAATGTGTTGCATATACAAAATGGGTGAAGCTGGATTATTATTATTAATAGGAGCCTGTGGTGACCTGGGTTCATGTTCTCTCATATGCGATCTCAGCTCCCAATTCTTACTTATGTTCAGTATGAAGTGAGGGTATGAAGAGATGAGAATGCTGTAAATGGAAAGGGGCAATGTGGTGGGGCTTTAAAGGAGAGAGGTAGAGATGGGCAGCTAACACATGTGACAGGAAGGCAGAAGGGGGAACACTGGGTTCATAATTGGGGATCGAGGCAGGAAGATGGAGAAGAGGTGCCAACCAAATTATGTATGAAATGCAGAAATCTACTACCTTGTAAACTAATAAAAATAAAATAAAATGAGATTGGAGAGATGGCTCAGAGGATAAGAGCACTGGCTGCTCTTGCAGAAAATCTAGGTTAGGTTCCCAGTACCTACATGACAGCTCACAGCCATTTGCAACTTCAGTTCCAAGGGATCTGATGTGTTCTACTGGCCTCCATAGGCACCAGGCACACATGTGGTGCACAGACATACACACAAGCAAACACTCATACACATAAAATAAAAATAAATAAAATCTCCAAGATTAAAAAATAGAGATTAAATATTTTTTAAAGTGGAATACTATTTTGTCATTAAAACAGATGAGAACTCGTGCCACCCTCCATGATATCCTATCCATGGCCTGCTGACAGAAAAACTGGGTAGGCAGAGAACTGACAGGCTGATGTCTCTGCAAAGCCCACAGCCACCAGGCACAAGTGTCGGCAGAGGGAAAACCAGTCACTTACAGTCTGAATGACATTTCCTAGAGATAACATTGATTCCTGAGTGATTTCTATCTCATGATTTTGTCAGTGATTCAGAAGGCAAGATTGGAGAACCGTCGACAAGATTTAGAACAGAGATTTGAGGATATATCTCTGAGAAGGGGCCCAGAGATGGACTGTGCCACATTTCATGCATTCTTACCAGAAGCATCCCCTCACAGACGATATTCCTGAGGACTAGGCTGGCTGAATGGCTCTCTGAGCTCTCTCTAGAACTCATTCTCCTGTGAGTTCTAGACCTCTCTCTGCACCATGTCCACTAGCCAGGGTCTGAGATGAGGACTCTCAGGGTAGGTAGTCTTCATGGGCTGATGGAACCATACTTTGGGCTGCGTTATTGGGGTGTTTTCCTCTAACACCTTACCCCTACACCACCTTATTCCTTCCAATCCCCCAACACTGGGTAGGAGAGAAAGAAGGTTAGTGGGGAAAGGGGGTGTCAAATTTGTTACACTACTTCCTCCTGATTGGGGCATCGAGTTCTTTGGGGCAAGTTTAATCTTTGTCATCAGGAAATCTCCAGCAGCAGCAACAGCAGCATCAAGGGCAGCTTGATGACTCTGGAAGAGTTCCCAGAATTTCAAACCTGAACTATCTTCAGCTGGCAACATTACATCCCTGCCAGAGAATGAGACATAGTTAGCTGCTGTAGACAATCTGAAGCAGCCCTATATCTCATATCTGTGATTAAAACAAAAACCACATCTAAATAATATTTTTGTGTTTTTTAAAGAAACCCAAAATTTTATTCCAGGCTGAGATTCCAATGAGGAGGAAGAAGGGCAGACGATAGTGAAACAGGGCGGCGCGGAGGATGTCCACCTTCCAGTCAGTGCACTGTTTTGTGAATAACTGACTGCATCTTTCAACATCTTTGGAGACTGTGTGCAAAGTTCTTACATTTATTCATACTTGGCTTCATCCATTAGCTACCTCACTTCAAGGATGGATATGTTGAAATGTATGTCTTAGTTAGTCTTCTACTGCTGGGAGAAGACCCCGTGATAAAGGGGTCTTATAAAAGAAAGAGTTTATTGGGGCTCATGGTTCCAGAGGGTTAGAGTCAATGATCATTATGAAGGGGAGCATGGCAGCAGGCAAGCAAACATGACATCAGAATGGTAGCTATAGCTCACATCCACATCCTGTTCCATGAGGATGGAGAGAGAGAGAGAGAGAGAGAGAGAGAGAGAGAGAGAGAGAGATCATAGCCCACACACACACCAGTGACACACTTTCTCCCACAAGGCCACCCTTTCTAAACCTTCCCAAGCAGTTCCACCAACTCAGGGTCAAGCATTCAAACACATGAGCCTATGGGGCCATTCTCATCCAAACCACCACATGTTCCCCGGGCAAAAAGTGAAGGTGAGTTAACTACTGATATCTATGTGCATGATGCTCACTTCGATTGGCTGGAAAAAAGGGTGAACCTGGAAGA
This sequence comes from Rhynchomys soricoides, assembly GCA_019843965.1. Classification (NCBI taxonomy): domain Eukaryota; kingdom Metazoa; phylum Chordata; class Mammalia; order Rodentia; family Muridae; genus Rhynchomys; species Rhynchomys soricoides. Next base: position 627,554 of record JADRCH010000459.1, read on the forward strand.
TCTGTGTGGGGGACAAGATGTGTCTGATGCATCAATCAATTACCTTTTTTCAATCTTTCCAATCTTTACCCAACAGAGTAGGGAATGAGTTGGCAGTAGGATCAAGGGAAGTCAGTTAGGTTTGCTCTCAAGGATGGAATTCTGCAGGCCAATCTTACTTGCTTACAAAAGTCAAGTTGCCAGTTAGCAGGGACAAACTTTTAGCCCATTTTATGGAATCATATTTTAATAGAAATCACCAGTTAACTGGTTCTAGACAGAATTTTCATGATGTTTAATGTCCAGTATTCCTCAAAGGGATATACAGCTATTCTGGATTTGGCTTCTCTATTTCTCTAAGCACTAACATTTGTAAAGTTACTAAATGTTATCTATTTTTAATCTATCTATCTTCATATATACCATCCATCCATCCATCCACCCACCCATCCATCCATCCATCCATCCTTCTATCTATTTTTCTATCAATCAATCAATCAATCAGTCAGTCAGTCTGTCTGTCTGTTTGTCTGTCTTTCTATTTTTGTCTATCTATTTTTGAGACAGAGCATCATGCAGCCCAGGCTAGTCTCCCAGGGCATATGCAATTATGTGATCCTCTTGCCTCTTTCTCCCCAGTGCTGGGGTTACAGAAGTGTACCATCTTACTGATGTTTTAAATTTTTAATTAGTTAATTTTTTTGTAAGCTTTTGCTGTACAGCCTATACCTCTGTAGCTCAGTATGTAGCACAGACTGGCCTTGAATTCATGACAATCCTCTTGCCTTGGTTTCCTCAATGCTGGGATTAGAGGTATAAGCAACCAAGCCTGACTATATATTGTATATAACCACACACACACACACACACACACACACACACACACACACACACTGTATGTCTTCTCAGTTATCTAATGTTGCATAACAAGTCAGTCTGAGGCTTAGTGGTTTAAAATGACAACCATGTATTTTTGGACATGAGTCTGTAAGCCATCTGGATGGTCAGCTGGGAGACTAGGATGACCTTACTTATGTCTGGTTGTTGTCTGTCTAAAGGCAGCAGTGATGTGGGAGCCTGGGCCATGTGTCTGTCCTTATGCAGTAGACTAATCTGGAGTGGTTTATTGTGGCAGGGCCAGGAAGACTGAAAAGCTGAGGCCCAGATATGGCACATTCCATTTCTGCTACATTTGATGACCAGAGCTAAAAGACAAGTGTAGACTGAGTAGGTGAGGAAAGATCCCATGACCTGATGGGAACGACTGCCCCACCTTGCCAACTGCAATGGTTTAGATACAAGATGTTCTTTGGGCTTTTGTGTTAAAGCTTGGTGCCCAGTTGATGGATCTAATCATTACAGGTGACTGGATTATGAGGGCTCCTACTTCTTTAATGGATGAATTCACCAATGGATTTCTAAAGTTGATACCATTATTGGAAGGTGGTGAGAGACAGGTCCTGGTTGGAGAAAACAGGCCACAGGGACCATGGTTTTAAATGGTGTACTGACCTTGTCTGTTCCTGTCTCTCTGTTTCATAGCTGCTAGAAAGTGGGCAACCTTGTTCTTCAAGCACCCTGATATGATGTTTAGCCTCACCTCACACTGGTCCAGAAGCAGAAGAATCAGGTGACCACAGGCTGAGATTGCTTCAACAGTGAGCTAAAGCAGCCTTTCCTCCTTGAAATTATTCACATGTACCTTATACAATGAAAAACAGACCTTGCAAGATGTGGCCAGGGTTATTATATTTATCTTTCTCTTTCCTCTAGGCAATAGCTGGCTAGACCTGAGCCAAGCCACTGGTTAGATATTGTTGCTCTTCATCTCTCAAGAAATCCTATTAAGAAACATTAGCCATTATCATTCTCTAGTAGATTTTGCTGGGTTGAGATGCTTATTTTCCTGCCATGTGCTTCTTCCTCTCTTCTTCCCCCCTCCCTCTTTCTCCTTTCCTCTTATGTGCTGTTTACCTTTTCCTTCTTTCCTTTTTAAAATTTATTCTGTCCTTCATTTTTCTCTTTTTTGACTGAGTTTTTCTATGTGGCTTTGGCTGGCTCAGAACTCACTCTGTAGCCCAGGTTGACCTTGAACTCACTGTAATTTTCTTGACCCAGTTCTCAGGGTGCTAGGATTACAGGGGAGAGCACCCACACAGAGATTACCATCCACTTTGTTGGTAAGTAGCCTCAGGAAGTCTAGTTTTAGGGCAAACAGAGGGAACCAGGTGCACGGGGGGTTGGGCGGTGGGGGGCAGGAAGAGAGCAGGAGACTCTAGAGGATCAGAGGGAAAAGCCTAGGAAACTTTTTTCTAGTTATAAGGGTTTTCTGTGCCCCTGATTCTGTGCAATGATCTATTTGATCCTAAATTCATGAAATGGTAGAGATGGTTGGTGAGAGATCTCCAGGTCTGCTCAGGAGACAATAATGTGGTTTTGTAAGGAACATTTATTGATGAGCTCATTTGACACAGAAGCTGTTAAGTCAAGGATTTCTAGGTAGGTAAAATACTGCAGGAGAAAGGGAAAGCATGTACTGATTACTCCTTGTAGGGGCTGGGTGGCAAGGAAGACAAGAAGGAAGAAAGAGGCTACAGCACAGCAGTGTCTGTGGTGTAACACTTCCCATGACCAAACTTTCAAATAGAAAGACTGTACTTTTTTGTTCGTTTTCTGTTTTTGTGACTGTCTCATACAGCCTAAGCTGACTTCAACCCTACTATGCACCTGAAGATGACCTTCAGTTCCTGACCTCCTTGCCTGTATCAGCTGAGTGCTGAAATTATGGACTTATGTCACCCACTCTAGCTAAGAGTATATTTAGTTATAAAAATTGATGAAAAGGTGGTGCTTGATGACAAGATTGGTCAAGGAATGAAGGTGTCAATGTGGGAACACTAAGTGGGTGTGGGCTGTTTGTATATCTGAGCATGAGAAACTCTGGATTTGTAATTAGGAGAATTAATATCCAGATACTACTTTGTGGTTGTTTTGAATACCTAGCCTCCCTACATCCTCTTTAGAGAGTAATGTCCTCAAGTTTACAAAAAGACACAAAAGCATTCATCTCGTCTCACAGAAGCAGGATGGTATGATACAGTTAGGGGCTATGAGAAGGAGAGCCCTTCACTCTCACACAGTTGAACCTGACCTATGACTCTCGCTGACTGAGTTGAGAGATTCAACACATCCCTGTGTAGAACCCCACACAGAAGCAATGTTCTTTCCTAAAAATCTCATGGATTATTACTATGCCTAATGATCTGCGCTGAAGGTTAAAGCTCCTCTAAAGCTTTGTGTGGTCTATGCATAGCAAAATTAGCTTGATTTTAAAGTTTTGATCTGGTTTTGTCTTAAGCACACTTCTTCCTCTTATGCACGACTATTCAAAACCCCCATAAATTATCCAGTAAATGAATTAATAAAAATACTTCTTTTGGTAGGAAACACGTAGACCAAAATATGCTTTCTTTCTTTCACCTCAACTACAGATTACTTAAAAAAAAAAAAAAGATTTATTTTATATATATGAGTACACTGTAGTTGTCTTCAGTCACACCAGAAGGTGGCATTGGATCCCATTACAGACGGTTGTGAACCACCATGTAGTTGATGGGAATTAAACTCAGGACCTCTGGAAGAGCAGTCAGTGCTCTTAACCTCTGAGCCATCTCACCAGCCCTACAGACTACCTTTTTAAACAATGTAAATTCCTGACTTTCTTTTTGTTTAAATTTAAAGATTTATTCATTATTATTTCATTTGTTTTATTTTGTCTTATTTTTTTGTGTACGGCAGTTCTACCTGCTTGTCTGCATGTGCACCACGTGTATGTAGTAACCACAGAGGCCAGAAAAAGGCCGCGAGTCCCTTGGGAATGGAGTTACAGATGGTTCTGAGCCACCACTGAATGTGGGTCCTTTGGAAGAGCAGTAAGTTCTCTTAACTGCTGAGCCATCTTTCCAGTTCCCCCCAACTTTCAGTCACAGGTCTATTGCTGAAGCACTTAGGCACGCTCCTCTTTTAACTCTGGCACCCGACTCTCGCCAAGTGCACCTGTCCTTCTCCTAGTCACTAGACTTGCTAAGTTTGCTTCCCTCATGCTCATTGGGAAATTCTTTTCTGCAGTGTCTAAGTCAAAAACCCTAGCTGCACTGCAGTAAAGGCCCCGAGGCTGAGAGGGAGACTTTGCAGCTTGCATAGCTGGCAATGACCAGACTTACATTCCCACATAACAGTGACTTTACTGTCCTTGACTCTGTCCTCTGTCATGGTGCCCTGTTGTTATGAGTACTCCTCCCGTTCTCTGCCTTCTCACCACTAGGCAGTCCAGGTTGTAGGCTGCTTGATGAATTTCTTCAGAGAATCAGATGTTTGGAGCAGATCTTTCTTGTTTTTCCCACGTGTTCTCTCTCCCCAGTATCTCCAGCACTATGGACTACCTGAGGGTCATATGTAGGTCTCCTCACTGAGGACTTGAGGCCATTTTAGAAAGGTTTAACTGGCCAGTGTCAAAGAGAAGCCAATAAAGAAGTCCAGCTTGACACTCTTGTCACTTTTCACAGGGCTGGCACCCATAGGCCCTTAGGCACACAGCTTTTCATTTTTCATGGACTTCTTTGGAAGCTTGCTGCCTTAGAACTCACTGTCTTCCTCGGGAAAACCCCTACCTACCCACAGGAAGGGATCTCACTTCCTCTCCTACCACTATGTGCCAAATTTGAATGTGTCAATTTGAGGTAGGAGCCTTAGGGCTTTGACTAGTTAAGATGATGCTCACTGTCCCACAGGTCTTAGGAACTGTATATCCATGGGTGGGGTGGAGTAGGAAGAGCATCCAGGTCTGTAGTTTGTTGCACATTTAGATTTTCCATTTTGCTATTATGTGTTTTGCAATTATTATTTAGGTTTCCTTTCTGCCGTTCTTACATGTGTGAGCAGGAATTGGGTCACTTTGTTTGATTAATAGAATTGCATCTTAGCTGAAGCTCTGCTCCCAGGAATAGACATTACCGTCTAGAGAGGACAATCTGTATTCATATTAAAAGGGATATATTTCCTCAATTAGAAGGACATCTTGCCTTTTCCCCAATGTTAGTGAGCACCATTATCAGGGAGAGGTCTGGTTTCCTTCCTGCTCTGCCCAGGATTCCATTGAAATGAATGAGCCCCATTACCCTTTAACATGCCCCCCCCTCGTTAACTCAGGAAAGACTACAGACTCAGGTAACTGTTTGAGCTGTTCTTTTGGGAGCTCAGGTGGCTGTGAATATTCTGATACAGTAAACCCACCCTTCACTTAAGTCAACAGAGATAGTTTCTGCGCATTCCAATCAATCCATCAATCTCCAGAAGATAGAGGGGTTCATCGGGCAAAGTTGTAAACATTGAACCTCAGAGTGATGTGAGCATCACCCCCCAGGCAGCAGCATGGAGCAAAATGCTGAAGACTGGGTAGAGCAGCCTAGGAGGCCTGCAACATTTGAAACATCTTCAGTTTATTAAAAAGAAGAGGAGGAGGAGAAAGAAGAAGAAGAGGAAGAGGAAGGAGGAGGAGGAGAAAAGGAAGGTAGGAGGGAAGGAAGGAAAAAAATGATCCCTGTCCAGAGTCTATTATAATTAAGACTTGGGAAGATATGAGGATGTGTGAGAAAGTGGCTGGCATGACATTGTGAAATGCAGCTTCCAGAAAACAAACAAACAAAACCACAAGGAGTTCAACATTGTAGATGGATGGTCGATGGACTGAGAACTGGAAGGGGACTGGGCCCTCTTTAGTCGGCGTGGTACCCATTGATGGCCAAGCTCTCCACAGTGACCTAAAATCCTTGAGACGTTCAGGTAAACCCTTTAGAGAATGTATAAACTTATCTTCCACCAGTCCAAAGGCTAAGATTGCCATTAGATAATATCTGAGATTTATAGCAAAGGTTTTTTGTTTTGCTGTAGCTCACCTAGCTGATATTTCCAGTTTGTGAAAAATGCTTTGATTTATAACTGTCTTTGCTCTGTTACTGTAAAATGTCTTCAAACTGCTTCCACACTGGGATGTGGGATTTGGGGTGATCTGAATCTGCGTTCCCAGGCCATGGTCACTCATATTTGACTTTAGAAAGAACTATTTTTATCCTTTTGATGTGAAAGCTGTGGGTATTTGTGTATGTGTCCATAAGTTTTTATAAAATATCTCTCTTTTGGTTGAGGTAAATTAAACCTTAGCACAGTGCTAGGCTAATTTACCAGTGGTTCAGATTTTCTGAGTGGGATGTTTTGGGTTAATCCCAGTACTTACCTTCTGCAGGTATTGGATAATAGGATTATAAGTGTCAGAGAGCTTAAGGGCTCCGGCTACTCTTCTAGAGAACCTGGGTCCAATTCCCAGCACCCACATGATGGCTCACAATTGTCTGTAACTCCAGTCCCAGGGGATCAGATACTCTCTTTGGTCTCTGAGGGCACCAGAAACATACATAGTGCATAAACACAACAGCAGGTAAAGCACCCACACATCTAAAACAATGAAACGGATTATACAGCACATATAATGAAGGGAAAGGTCTCCCTGTTCCTGCTCTTTCTTTGTAGACTGAACTCTACTGTGCTGTCCTACTAGGTTTTGAACTCATGATGTAATCCAGGTAGAGCTCTAATTCTCAAGATATGCCAGTGTGGTACACATTCCAATTTGCTCCCTGCAGATTAAGATATGGAACCCTTTCTTCTCCAGTACCACCTCTGCCTGGATGCTACCGTGATTCATGCCATGATGATAATAGACTAAAGCTCTGAAACTATAAACCAGGCCCAATTAAATGCTTTTCTTTATAAGAGTTGCCTTGGTCATGGTGTCTTTTCACAGCAATAAAACCCTAACTAAGACCCTGTCCCTCCTCCACGCTGCACAAAGTTTAAAGTTAGTAAAAAAATTTCTTATCCCACTGCCATTGGATGTTTTAAACATTAAAAAAATATAATTGCATTTTACTTATGGTATGTATACCATGTTGTAATGTGTGGACAGTTTGTGGGAACCTATTTTCTTCTTCCACTTTGTGGGTCCTGTGGATCAGACTCAGGCTGTCAGGCTCATACCCTTACCCACTGACCTATCTTCTTGGTCTTGGCACCAAAGTTTTAATTAATACATCAATTAGAGACAGGGTCTTGCTATGTATCCCAGGCTGGCTCATGATCTTCCTGCTTCAGACATTTGAGTGTTGAGATTACAGGCATGCATTACCAAATATGGTATAGGAGTTACTTTTATTTTTGCTGGCACTAATTTATTTGACAGGAACAATATGAGGGAGGAAGGAACAATGTAAGGTCTATTTTGGCCTACACGGCCATTGGATAGAGCCCATCATGGTGGGCATGGCAGCAGGAGTGGGAGGCAGCTGCTCACCCAGCATCTGTAATCAGGAAATAAAGAGTGGACAGGAGATGAGGCTGTGTTGTAACACCCTAAGGCCCAAACCCAGTGACCTACTTTTTCAGAGAGGATCTGCTTCCTAAAGATTCTTCAACCTTTCTAAGTAGCATTACCAGCTGGAGACCAAGAATTCAAGCACGTTTCAAACCATAATGTATGGCTTGCCCTTCTATGACGCGCTACCAGATAATCCCCCATCTTTAGTCTCATGTAGCCCAACCTGACAGAAATTGTCTGTGTTACAGAGGATGCCAATGGACACCTGATCCTTCTGCTTCCACTGCCCATGTGCTAGGATTACAGCTTTGCATCAGCATGCCCAGTTACTTTCTCCTGTTCTTAGCTAGCCCTAGTTTTGTTTTATTTATTTTTGCATTAAAATCTTGTTTCAAGATTTATTTATTTTTACATTATAAGTGTTTTTCATGAATGCATGTCTGGTACCCTCAAAAGCTAGAAGAGGCCATTGGATCCCCTGGAACTGGAGTTACAGTTGGTTAGGAGCTGCCATGTAGGTGCTGGGAACAGAACCCAGGTCCTCTGAAAAAATAGAAAATGCTCTTAAGCACTGAGGGCAACTACCAGGAGTAAACTGTCTCTTTCTACCATGAGGATCCCAGGGATTGAACCCAGCTTGTCAGACTTTGCAACAAGTGTGTCTACCTACTGAGCCATCTTGACAGCCCAATTGTACCTTCATAATATAGAATATAAAAATGCCCATATCCATCTCTACTGCTATTTATCATATGAATTATTATGCATTTGAGTTTTGTTTTGTTTTCAAAGCTAGGGATTCAGCTGGAGAATCTTAGCCTATTTTAGGCAAGTTTTCTACCACTGAGGTACATCGCCAGCCCAGTTTTCATTTTTTATTTTTGAAATAGGATCTCACATTGCCCAGGCTGGCCTTAAACGTCCAATTCTCCTGCCTCAGACTCCCAAGTAGATGGGATGTGCTATCAAACCCAGCCAGTTAAGCACTTTAAGAAGTGGATAATGTAAGCTAGGTATGGTGGCACATGTATTTAATTCCAGTCTTATTCTCCAGAGGTAGAGGCATGTAGATCTCTGTGAGTTTGAGGCCAACCAAGAGCTACACAATGAGACCTTATCTCCAAATAAAAACCAAAGAAAGTGGGTAGAATGACTGAGTTTTATTTAATTCTACAAAGTTAAAATAGAAAACAAACATCCACACATAGCTACTGGCTATTGTATTAGACAGTTTAAAGCTAAAGAAACCCTTGGGTGAATTTATAAAAATAGATCACACTGCAAGCATCAAGTTGATGGATTGTATTTACTAGTGTGCCACAGTCAGTTCTCTGTATGCTTGACTTTTACATCTGCAGAGCTCGCCAACTGTTGAGTGAAAATATTTAGAAAAAAAAGTCACAGGAAGTTCCATGAATTAAAAAAAAAAAAACCCACAACAAAACTTGAATGGCTATGTACTTAGCTGAGAATTCTGCTGAGAATTCTACTGCATTTGAATGAAGTGATGTGTAGGCACATCCTGCTGTAGCTCCTTGTAATTTCAGACCTCATTCTCTCCAGCACTCATCTGAACAATTTATCTAGTGATTCATTCTTATTCATGAACTATAATGGTTGAGTCTCTATACTGACATTTTTCTTATTCTTCTCTAAACTGTACTGCATAGCAACTGTTTACATAGTGTTTAGATTGTGTCACACATTATAAAAAAATCTAGAAGTGGTTTAAAGTATACGGCAAGATGTCTGGGTTATCTGTGAATTTGCACAACTTTACATAGGAGGCTCAAGAGTTAGAAGATTTTGATATCCCCTAGACACATGAGAGGCTTAGAGAATCCTGGAACTTTTCTCTCATGGATCTGGATGAATTCCTGTATAATGGATATGTTCCTGCCTGAGGACTTTGGACAAGGCAGGGAACTCATCTATATGCATTCTCATCTCAATCTTCAGTGGTATGAGCTATAGAAAGGTATTATAGCTTGACTGAGTCAGGGTTGTCTTAGTCAGGGTTTTTATATCATGACCAAGATGCAAGTTGGGGAGGAAAGGGTTTATTCAGCTTACACTTCCGCATTCCTGTTCATCACTAAAGGAAGTCAGGACTGGAACTCAAGCAGGGCAGGAAGCAGGAGCTGATGCAGAGGCCATGGGAGGAAGTTTCTTACTGGCTTGCTCAGCCTGCTTTTTTATAGAATTCAAGACTAGCCCAGGGATGGTACTACCCTCAAGGGGCCCTCCCCCCTTGATCACTAATTGAGAAAATGCCTTACATCTGGATCTCACAGAAGCATTTTCTCAACTGAAGCTCCTTTCTCTGTGATAACTCCAGCTTGTGTCAAGTTGACAAAAAACCAACCAGTACAATTAACCCCTTGTCAACTTGACACACAAACACATCACCATTAAGCCTTACTTTCTTATTCATCCCCAAGATCTAAATAACTTCAAGTCCCACAGTCTTTGCAGATTCTTACATATTAAAATTTCAATCCCTTTAAAACATCCAATCTCTTAAAATTCAAAGTCTTCTAAAAATTTAAAGTCTCCTAACTTTGGGCTCCACTAAAATACTTTCTTCCTTCAAGAGGGGAAAATATCAGGGCACAGTCACAATCAAAACCAAAATCAAAGTCCAATCGTCCAATGTCTGTGATCCACTCATGATCTTCTAGGCTCCTCCAAGGACTTGGGTCACTTCTCCAGCTCTGCCCTTTGTGGCACACTCCATGTTTTCTAGGCTCCTGTTGCCTGTACTCCACTGCTGCTGCTGTTTCTTGATGGTCATCACATGGTACTGGCATCTCCAAAACACTGCTGTCTTCTGCTGTAACTAGGCTTCACCAACAGTCTCTCATAGACTCTCTTCATGGTGCCAAGTCTCAACTCCTTTGCATGACCCCTTCAGTCCTGAGCCATCAGTTGCAACTGAGGCTGCACCTTCACCAATGACCTTCTGAGGCCTCTCACAGTACCCAGCCTCAGTTGCTCTTCATGACCCCTTCATGCCTTCAAAACCAGTACCACCTGAGTGACTCTTACACATTACCAAGTCCAGCCACAGCACAAGGTACAACCTTGGCTATCTATGGAACACAACCTCTGTGCTCTCAGAAAACACTTCCCAGAATATTTCACCCAATGATGTTGGTCTCTTCTTAATCACCGCTAATATCTTAGCTCCAGCTAACCAGCATCAATAGTTCCAATAATGCAAAATTTTCAATTTAGTAGTTCTGGTATCTTGTTAATCATTGCTGACTCTTCAGCCCCAGCTAACCAAAACCACAGAATCTTCACAATCAAAATAGCAAGGGCCCTGATAAGAGTCTTTAATCTTCCCTCTGAAATTTCAAAAGCCAGGCCTGCATCTTCTTGACTATTCTCAACATTTTCTTCCAAGCTCCTACACAACACCCCACAGAGCTCTTAACATCCCAATGGCTCTTCTATCCCAAAGTTCCTAAGTCCTTCCACAGTCCTCCCCAAAACATGGTCAAGTTGTCACAGGAATACACCACTGTGCTGGTACCAATTTGTCTTAGTCAGGACTTCTATTCCTGTACAAACATCATGACCAAGAAGCAAGTTGGGGAGGAAAGGGTTTATTCAGCTTACACTTCCACACTGCTGTTCATCACTAAAGGAAGTCAGGACTGGAACTCAAGCAGGTCAGGAAGCAGGAGCTGATGCAGAGGCCATGGAGGGATGTTACTTACTGGCTTGCTTCCCCTGGCTTGCTCAGCTTGCTTTCTGATAGAACCCAAGACTACCAGCCCAGGGATGGCACCACCCACAAGGGGCCCTCCCCCCTCCATCAGTAATTGAGAAAATGCCTTTCAGCTGGATCTCATGGAGGCATTTTCTCAATTGAAGCTCCTTTCTCTGTGATAACTCCAGCTTGTGTCAAGTTGACACACAACCAGCCAGTACAGAGGCTGTGGAATGACCTGACCATGTGGAGGCATGCTTGGGAAATGTTGTTAGCTGATTCTCAAAGAATGTCAACAAAGCTCGATTGTGGGGAATGAGGGTCTCCTTCCCTTTAAGAATCTGTACTTTTATATGCCATAATACCGCTTTACCAAGTTCTTTCTCGTTTGCCATCTCTTTGGAAGTGATGTGAGGAGCGGTCTGAGATGAGAGAAGCCCAGTGATGTGTCTAGGGTCACCCAGTGAGTATGGGGAGCGTGTTAGCACCTGCAGCCTGTCCTCTCAGGGTGTGCGCATAGCTTCTTTCCTTCTTGTCAAGTCCACCTGAGGTCCTCCCTGTTCCTAGTCAGGCACAGTTCAAAACATCCAATATTCGGAAAGCCGTTATAGTTTTTGACATAGTTTACTCTCTATCTGAGTGGGATGGGAAACAATTTACTCTGTGTACAATGGTGTGATGATATTGTTGTTTTGTGCAAGTAGCAAGACCAAGATTAAGTGAATGATTCAGGGTACACAACAAAGTTGTGGAATGGCCAGGATTCAGACACAGCGTTGCTGATGGATGGGTGCCCTGACCTCCTGAAGAACTGGATGGATGCTCTTTGGCTCCTCCCCCAGTTTCTTGTAGGTGTCAGAACAAAGTACCCCAAAAGTCAGACTCCACTAAAGCTTCAAACTGAGTCTTCTCTTCCCTGCCCACTTCTGCATGCCTCTCCTGACTCCCTTTTTGGTTTTCTGCAGTGTCTGCCTGGCCCATTGGTTAGACTGACAGATAAAATGTGTGTATTGGAGATGATATTTATGTTGGACTGGGCTACAATCCTGACTCTCCCACTTACAACTGTGGCTCTTTGGTACACCCCTTCTCCATCTGGTCCTCATGCCCCCTTCAGTGAGTGAAAGCATGTGGAAAGAAATGAACTGAAAGCTGTGTGCAGACAGTACTTAGTTTCTTTCACCCTTCCTTCTTTGCTTTTTAAACAAGCTGTCATGTAGCCCAGCTGGTCTAGAACTCACAGTGTAACTGAAGGTGACCTGCAGTACTCATTCTCCTGCCTCAAGAGACGGTTCTAGAATACTGGAATTGTAACTAACCTGGTAGAGGTGAAGATATCCTAAAGAGACACTTGCATCTCTTAATCTGACTATCAGACTCTGGAAACAAGGGACCCTAAAGAAATGGGAATTTCCCCCAGGAAGCTGGGGACAGGAGAAAGAAAAAGTGCCAGCCATTAGGGGGCTTGTCCAGGAGAGAGAGAGTTCACATAGCTTTAACTACTACAGTCAGACCACCTTACAGGATCAGACTGAAGTCCAAACAATGATGGATCAGTGGCAGATGGGACTGCATCCTGGCTAGGTCTGTTTAGATGTGCATATATTTGTCTCTCTAGTTAAACTCTGACCTTTCTTCAGGACTCAGGGGTTTGCTGGAATGTTTGTCTCTCTTCTCTGAGTTGTCACCTTGAATAAATCTCCTTTTATTTTTTCTGTTTTCTACTTTTTAGTTTGGCTCTTTTGACTGGTCTATGAGGTTAATGGGCAGCTGGCCCTGATTTGGGACACAGAGTATGTGGTGGATAGTCTTATGTCAATTTGACATAGGCTAGAGTCATTTGAGAGATGGAAACCTCAATTGAGAAAATGTTTCCCTAAAATTGAGCTGCCAGCAAGCCTGTAGAACATTTTCTTAATTAGTGATAGATGTGAGAGGGCCCAGCCCATTGTGGATGGGGACACCTTGGGCTAGTTGGTCCAGGCTTCTAAGAAAGCAGGTGGAGCAAGCCACAGGGAGCAAACCAGTAAGCAGCCTTTCTCCATGGTCTCTGTATCAGTTCCTGCCTCCAGATTCCTGCCCTGTTTGAGTTCCTGTCCTACCTTCCTTTGATGGTGAACTGTGATGTGGAGAGGTGTAACCTAAATAAACCCTTTTCTTCCCAAGTAGATTTTTGGTAATGGAGTTTGACCACAGGCAACAGTAACCCTAATTAAGACAGGGTGTGATTCTATGTTTGAGAACAGGATTATAGGCATTTGCCACCATGCTTGGCACAGTACTTTTGATCTGAGAAAATGGATGTTACTGGATTCAAGCTGTTTTGGAAGTCACTGTGATGTTTTTTGGTGCATAGCTTCTCTAAGGAGCTAGGGCTGGACACCATCTGTGCTACTTATCAGTAGTGTGATCCCAGCCAGCAGCCTAATACCTAGGTTTCCCTGTCACTTCACCATGAAACCAGATTGTGAGGGCTAATTGATTTAAGCTACACAAATGTCTTCAAATTGGTTGTATCAATAATCAAATCTGTTAGAAGTTAGGGGAGTGACTGCCATTTAGGGCCTGGATGTTCCTTAGAGAGGACAGTGGGGTACTTAAAAGAATGGTGTGGAAGAATTCCAGGATTGATGGCAGGCAGGAGCTGCCTCTGCCTGACCTGGTTGTGGCTCAGTCATTAAGATTACTTGCTGCTCTTGCAGATAACATGGGCCCAGTTATCAGTACCCATGGTGGCTCACAACGATTCATAACTTCAGTTCCAGGGGTCTGACACTCTCTTCTGGGAGAATAGGTACACATGGTGTACATACTTGTATGCAGGCATAACACTCATATAAATATAAATAAATAAATCCTTTTTAAAAAAGAAGAGAACGAGGAGGAAGGATGCTGACAGGTCATAAACAGCTGAAAAATGCTGAGACAGGGACGTAGGAGATGGCAGAAAGGAAGCTAGTCCAGCTGAACAGAGCTCCAGCCTTCAGGTTCCTGGCAGGGGAGTGGGGAGACAGGGGAGGGGAGGCAGAAGCAGCTCTGGTGAAGAGATGCAGACATTACTACCAGCAGAATTAGTCCTCAGGCCTCAGAAGTCTCAAATCCAGTTGTGGGTTTTGGTTTTGGCGAGACAAGACTCCTCTGACACACATGTCAGCAATGGAGAACTGTGTAGTCATTCTAAGTGACTCAGAGGACAGTAGGAAGGCACCACTCCAGAGAAAAGGTATTGTTTAAACTGAACAACCCGGAGGGCATGAGAACAGAGAAGCCATGAGTCAGGGTTTGGGATTTAATCCGCTGTAGTCCCTGGATAACAGACAGTCCCAGGAAACATCTGTGGCAAGCTGGAGGACCACAGGCCGAGAAGCTCAACAGTGCAGGCCGCAGGAAGTTGGGCTCAGGCTGTGTGTATGCCTCCTGCTATCTTGGTGGTCAGGAGCAGATCTCACCAATTGATAATAACTTTGGGATTTGATAGCCCTGAACCTGAGTTCAGCAGCTGGATTAACCTCTGGAGCCATTTTCCTGCCCATTTCTGTTACAGAACTTGAGAGGTCTGAAGTGCATCTTTCTAGTGTGCGTGTACACACACACACACACACACACACACACACACACACACACACCAGAGAAGATGTGAAGAAAATCCTAAGATCTCTAAATACTATGTACAGGGTTTTCTTATTTAGCTCTGCATGGCCTGGATTTCACTATTCAGAGCAGGCTAGCCTAGATCTTATAGAGATCTATCTACCTGTGCCTTCCAAGTGCTGGGATCAATATTGGCCACTTTCTTTTTCTTAATAAACTGCTTCTTTAATCCCCATCCATGTGTTCCTGGTCCAAGAACCTGGGCATCTTAGTAGGTGCTCTCCTACTAGACTCCTTAGTAGACTCTCTGACCATACTTACAGGAGCCAGGGAATCAGCCAGGAGTTTGTAAGATTTATGCTTTTTCTTCCTTCCTTCTCTACCATTGATCCTCCTTGAAGCACTTAGAGATGGTGGGCAAACCCCTGTGGGAGGCCAGATTGTAACCTGGAGGCACAAGATATAACATCTCCCTGTCTCTTTCTTTTCTGCAATTTATGGTGTTTGAGGCCCAGAG
Source organism: Rhynchomys soricoides (assembly GCA_019843965.1). Classification (NCBI taxonomy): domain Eukaryota; kingdom Metazoa; phylum Chordata; class Mammalia; order Rodentia; family Muridae; genus Rhynchomys; species Rhynchomys soricoides. The sequence continues at coordinate 642,788 of JADRCH010000459.1, forward strand.
CCAATGGTATGCCTGGACTTTCTACCCTGACCTATTGGAACACTGGCCAAACTTATGCTAGGCCAAAGAAACATGCATACTGGCTAGAGGCTGCCAGGCTGGCATTTGCAACTGGGAGACAGCTGCTGGGGGAAAGTCCACACTTAGTGGGAAGTCCACCTAGACCCACTGGTGTTGGACAGATTCCAGCTGAGATCAGAAAATGTGCAAATCCCACCGGCAACTCATAGTTATGGAAAATCCAGCTTATGCAGGCATGGAAATGTCTATCCATCACTGAAAGAGGGCACTATGATGGCAGTCATGTGGGTAACTAAGATGGTGGTACTCATATTGGGTAGAAATCATGGTGCTAAAAAAGACAATGGGGCCCATGTGGCTGCTTGAGATCCGAAATGCCAATGAGCCCTTGAACACCACCACACCACAGACTTTCTCACAGCCTTGACATTGCTTGCTTACTCTCATTCTTCTGTCCTTTTGCTGTCCCAGGGTCCTGGCAGAAGAGAGTGAGTAGAGTCAGAAGCAGTGGGCTCCAATCCAAGGACTGTGAAGGTAACAACAGAAACTCTTGCTTGCTCTCTCTTGGAGTTTAAGATAATTCCCAGGAGACTCATCCCTCCTTTAGGGTTCAAAGTTGGAGTGTGGATGTATGAAGGCCGTCAGGGTGCCTACCTGGTGATCTAGTCAGGACCCTTCTACAGAACAAACAAAAATAAGCCAACTGTTGTCCGGGACAAATGCCTGAGCCCATTTCCTTGTATGGAAATGCCAATACATTTCTCTTGCGGAGACACAAGGAACACAAGTCTGGCTGTTGCAATAGCTCTTTCCCCTCTTGGGCTCGAGTTCACATGGCTCCATACTCTCCCACAGCTGCACTTTGCTTACTTTTGCTCCACCACACACTAACCGCTCTCCCTCCCTCCCTCCCTGCTTGAACACCGTACGCAGCCATATCCCTGAGAGTAAGGATATAGTCTCTCAGTAACAAGGCATTCCCTTGGATGTGAGATCCACAGGGAGAAAACCCTTTTCCATTTGTATTTTTACCTGGTATGGCAACCTAAAACAAAACAAGGCAAGCCTCATTCCTGAACCTAGCCACTGTAGCTTGGGCCTTTATGCTTGAAGCAGGGATTTGTATCTCTGTATTTTAGATTTTAGTCCCTGAAGAAAGACAAGGCAAGTGATGGCTCAAATCCCTGACAGGGAAAGAACAAATTTAAGAGTAGGGACTCAAAGCAGCAATTGTAATTCTTCTGTGGACATGCCTCAGACTTGTCTGGGTACAACTGGGTTGCAATGATGGTAAGTGGGCTGCATCCATTAGATGTTGAGGACACGGGGTAGACAAGCCTTCTCCACCCTAGAGGGATCCAGTTCACATCTTTCTCCTTAGGATCACTGTGAGAAATTTACCTTCAGTTCCCTTGGACTCTATACTACAGTGCAGCCCAACATCCATGTTGGGTGGATCACAAACACCTGTAACACCAGTTTGGGGGTGGTGGTGGCGGGGTATGATGATCTCTTTTGACTTCTATGGTACCTGCATGCGCATACACACACACACACACACACACACACACACACACGCACAAAAATAAATCTTTAAATGAGTTTAATCCTGAAAATGTAAAGGGAGCAAGGCTAATATTTAATATTTATGGTTACAACTTCTGGACTCAGTTAATAAATGAAACACAAGCTTGGAAGTTTAAACCATAACAGTATTCTATAGTCAGGCCTATTTTGTAAGAAGGAAGCAGATGGGCTAATGTGCTTTATATCCAGGCCTTCATGGCCCTCTACCAGAATAAGAAGCCATGCAAAAAAAGCCCCAAGGGAAAACCAAACCAAACCAAACCAAACCAAACCAAAAACCAGACCTCTCAGAAAGGGTAGAAGCCAGAGTGCTTCAAAAGGAAGGGCCTCATTTCACAGGGCACTTGAAACACCCTCCAGGGCAATGTCTGACATCTTCCTATCAATGGCATTGCAGGGTAGTTTGTTCCTGTTTCCAGAAAAGCAAGATGCCAACCCCAATACAACCCCCCTGCAGGACTAAGGTACCCAATGATGCAGAGCAGTCAGAGAGCCAAATGGCAGTCTAGAGACTCCTCGGGAATTAGCCTTGCTCCTCCAAAGATGCAGCTAGAACCTCTTCTGTCTTGCTAGTATAATCGTGTCGTGTGTGTTCATGTGTCATGTGTGTTCATGATCACTTTCATGTCACATCTGTGCCACATATCAAAGCTCCATCTTCCTAGAATTCCCCCAAATAACTGAGTCAAAAAAGTCATGTTGTTCTCCCCCTTTTTATTGCACTGAAATTATTACTTTTGTTATGCCTAAGTGAAAGTATGCATTTGTATGTATGTGGCTCATAATGTTTGAGGACTGTACTAAAAGGCCCGATCAGCAGTGCACTGCTGTCTGATAGACTTGGGCACTTTTTTTTTTCCTTTTAAGACACGGTCTTCTTATGTTGCTCTGGCTGTCTTGAAACTCACATTGTAGTCTGGGGTGGCCTCGAACTCACAGAGAGATTCATCAGCCCTGCCTCCCACATACTAGGATTAAAGTTGTGTAGCACCACACTTGCCTGACTTAGGTACTCAAATCTATTAAGATGATATTTTGGAGTTTATTAAATGTTGTATAAAACCTTAAAAAGGTTACCTGCTAATATAAAACAACATTCATTAGCATGATAAGATTTAAGTTTCATTAAGCTACTAAATAACACTGGACACACAGGTTCTGGAAAATATTAACTAAATTTTTCTTTTCTTTTTTAATTTTAAGACTCACATATTTTTATTTTATGTGTATGAGTGTGTGTTTTTCCTTCATGTATGTTCACTTCTGGTGGTTGTAGAGCAGAGAAAGTCATTGACATCCCCAGAATGAGAGTTATAGAGAGATGTTACAATTTCATAGTTGTAATTTTGCTATTGTTATGAATCATAATGTAAATATGTTTTTCTGTTGATGGTATTAAATGACTCTTGTGAAAAGGGCTTTTGACACCCAAGGGGTTGAGACGCATAGGCTGAGAACCACTGTCTGAGCCTCTTAACTAATACTTTTAAATATAACGTTATCTATAAATTAATAATATTCTGAATATACTGAGTTAAATAAATATATTAATGTTAATTTCACTTGTTTCTCTACCTCTCCTCTCTCTCTCTCTCTCTCTCTCTCTTTCTTTTCTTCTTTCCTTTCTCCCTGTCCTGCTTTGTATTTTTGAGACAGTATTCCGGGGTGGTTTTGAACTTCTGATCTTCCTACCTCCACCTCCCAAGTGCTGGGATTGCAGAAGTGCACTCCTAGGTCAAACCCCACTTATTTCCATTTATTTATTTATTTATTTATTTATTTATTTATTTATTCATCCATTTATTTTTGAGACAGGGTTTTCTTGTGTAGCTCTGGCTGTCCTGGAATTCTCTCTGTAGATCAAGACTGGCCTCAAACTCAGATATGCCTGCCTCTGTTTCCCAAGTGCTGAGATTAAAGGCATGTGACACTGCTTCCTGGATTGCTTATTTTTTTTATTTTTTATTTATTTATTTTTAAGATTTTTACTTATTTATTTATGAGTACTCTGTAGCTGTCTTCAGATACACAGCTTCAGAAGAGGGCATCTGATCCCATTACAGATGGTTGTGAGCCACTATGTGGTTGCTGGGAATTGAACTTAGGACCTCTGGAAGAGCAGTCAGTGCTCTTAAGCTCTGAGCCATCTCTCTAGCCCTTTTAAAAAAAATTTTTAAAAAAATTAAGAATTATGTACGTTATTTATTTATTTATTTTTTTGAGACAGGGTTTTTCTGTGTAGCCCTGGAACTCAGAAATCCGCCTGCCTCTGCCTCCCGAGTGCTGGGATTAAAGGCATGCGCCACCACTGCCCGGCTGTTTGTTATTTTTTTGTGTTGGTCAATGCTAAAGTAGAAATTTGTCTGTTCCTTGTGATATCTGAGATTTGGTAGCAGGCAGCAGTAACATAGAATGCCTGCTCATGGGGCATACAATAGGTCTTCCCTGAGTCCATTGGATTTACCCAGGGATCTCGGCCACAGAGCTGCCCTGTTTTTCTGGGGTCAACCTTACAGGAACCTAAGTTTGCTTTCCTTGGCCCTCCAAGCTTCAGCAAGTGGGACTCTAATCTCGATTCCTTGGGACAGTCCAAATCCCAAATTAAAGACAGACAGAAGTTGCTATTCTTTTAGGATTCACGATTTTAATTTTGTAACCTTTATAAGTAAAGCACCATCTGGACATCATGTCTTTCTGCCTCTATAGCTTTTCTGTTCAGATGGAGCCACGTAAGCATAATATATGGTGTCCTCAATGTCTTGAAAATTAAAAAAAATTTACTTGTGTGCTGTGTGTGTATGTATGTATGCATGTATGTATGATGTGTGTGCATGTGCATGCATATGTATATGTATGTATGGTGTGTGCGTGTGTACGTGTATGTATGATGTGTGTGTGTGTGTGTGTGTGTGTGTGTGGGTGCCTGTGGAGTTAAGAGGACAACTTTAGAGAGCTGGTTTTCTCCTTTCATCATGGGATCAAATTCAAATTGTCAGGCTTGTGTAGCCAATAGTTTTACCCAGTACTTTATCTGTGGGGCCATCTTAATAGCCCATTTTGTACAAGTTTATAAGTATACATGAGTCAGTCTTTCCCTCCCTCCCTCCTTCCTTCTCTCCCTCTTTCCCTCCCTCCCTCCTTCCTTTTTCTGTTTTGTGAATAGACTCATGTGTTACTTTATGTTGCATGAATTTTCATGGAGAGACATGAACAAACATCCATTCACCCCAGATCAGTGACAAACCAAAGAAATGATTCTACCCAAATCTAGCTTTTTGAGTTTATTTGGGGTTGCCTATAGAAACATGGGCAACTTATAGGGAGCTAGAATAAGGTAGCCCCCAAAGCAATTATTAAACAATTATTTATTCTCAGGGATGAGCCTTATGTGTCTTCTGAGCCTCAAGAGTCATTTTTATGAGGGGATGTTAGTAGGTCCAATTTTGTGAGTATCTCCTGTGGGTAACCACAGTTGATTTGATTTCAAGATGGCAACAGACACAGTATGCTTGGAGCAGTGTTCCTCAATATCCTGGTTGACCTAATTTTCACTATGGCCCAAGCTAGGCTCATTCCTGGCAATCTGCATGTTTCAGCCCCCACATACTGAGGTTACAGAGGTGTGCTGCTATTCCCAACTAGTGCTAAACTACGTAAGTCAAATACTTCCCAGATATAGATACTAGTGGCTTATGAAGGACTTAACCTTCCTTGTGTCAAGTCATCTATACACAGGAGAGTGTGGTAAGATGAAACAGTGAATGTCAGGGAACCCTGCTGCTAAAGTCAAAGTCTGACATTACTGGAAAGCCTTGAGTTCAGTGCAAAATGGTGGACTCCCTTTGTCATCTGGGCTTCCTCTTCTTTACCTAGGGATCCTGGAACTCACAATACCTACCTTTATAGAAAAGGGCTCGGTGGAGTCTGTTCACTAATGGCTTTTAGGCTTTTTGTTTTTTGAAATGTCCCAACTCCTACACTTCGGTGAATGGTTCCAATAGCAAGTATATTTTCTGAAGTTCTGGCCTCCTGACAACTTCACTCTCATCTTGGGGACTGCGATGGTTTATATGTGCTTGGCCCAGGGAGTGGCACTGTTGGGAGGTGTGGCCTTGTTGGAGTAGGTGTGGCCTTGTGGGTGTGGGCTTTAATACCCTGGTCCTAGCTGCCTGAAAGGGAGTATTCTGCTAGCAGCCTCCAGATGAAGATGTAGAACTCTCAGTTCCTCCTGCTCCATGCCTGCCTGGATGCTGCCATGTTCCTGCCTTGTGATAATGGACTGAACCTCTGAACTTGTAAGCCAGCTCCAATTAAATGTCCTTTATAAGACTTGCCTTGGTCATGGTGTCTGTTCACAACAGTAAAACCCTTACTAATACAGGGACATAAGCACACTGCATGCTTTGGACAAATGATCCACCTGGCCTTCTTTTACTACCCAGGAAGGGGTCTAAACTTTGCTACGGATTCCTCTAGTAACTTCAAGGGAAGTTTTCACACAACGTCTAGTACCCTTGATGTCCTACAAATCAAGGAGGGGAATGTTTTCAGACTCTTTACAGGGGGAAATTCATGTAGGTAGTACCAACAACCTTGATTACCAGATGGAACAGGACCTCTCTACAGGGAAAGCAAGGGTGCCTACTTCCAGCAGTTCCCAGTCACAGAGGTTAGGTCTGCAGTTTTGCCTGCTCAGGCCAGTGAATGCACAGGGACACTACCTACCTTCCCTGGAGGAAGCTGCCCTGCAGACACTTCAGCAAGATGGAAAAGGAGCCCTTTCTGAAAGCAAAGCAAACTCAAAGACCACAGTGAGCAACTCTCCTCCCTCCCAACCGATTGACTGTTGTTACAATGTGTTTTATTCACGCCCTGGTGCTTTTAGGCTGTGTCTCTATGTCTATTACTTTCCTAATACTGCTGTATCCAGCAATTGTAAATGTACCTGGCTTAGAACAACAGAAATGCCGGGTTAAGGATGTATCTCCACGGCAGAATGCTTTCCCAGCATTCTCTAGGTCATGGGTTTTGTCCTCAGTATGGGGGGAGAAGGGGTGATAGTGGGGGGCAGTGGGGAACTCAGCATGTTGTTGCACAGCTATAATCCCAGCTTTCAAGATCAGAAGATCTACACAGAAAATTCAAGGCCAAAGCCGGTCTTGACTCCATGACACTCTTTCTAAAAATAGTGATTAAAAATTATAAATAAAATAATAAAAGAAAGGAAGAAAAATAAAACGAAAGAAGGAAAGGAAAAAATTATTAAAACACTCCCTCAAATCATTCTTTTCATAGTCCTGGAGGGCAGATGTACAGAATCAGTGTCAGCAGCATCAGATGCCCTGGAAAGCTGGGCAGGACAATGTATATGTATACCATGTGCATCTCCTAATGTGTGGTGGTCTGACTGTCATTGGCAGGCCTTGGCTTGTGCCTGACTGGGCAGGACAATGTATAGTATGGACCATTGTGACTGTTACACAGTATCTGCCTCAGTCTTCACATCCTCTTCTTGTCTGAGTTCCTGCATCTTCCCGTATAAAGACAGAATCTAGGGACCTACCTTAGTTCAAGGTGATCTCATCTCAAGAGCATTAACTTTACCTGCAAAGGACCAGTATCCAAATAAGGTCACATTCACAGGCATTGAGAGTTAGGACTCATGCATATCTTTCTGAGAGATAATATTCAGTGCTGGGGACAGCGTACAATGACAGGGACTGCCTGCAATAGGCCGGGATGGAGACATCTCAGTAGCCCGTGGAAACTCTTTGTAAAAAACAGTTGTTGCCATTTCTCCTAACCTTAACCCTGGACAATGGCTGTATAGATTTCATTTGTGCATGACTGCTTTTTAGTTGGCATTAGTGTGCATAATTATTCTATTATATCTGACTTTCCTACTTCTCTCTCCTTCTGCTCTGGTGAATTCTGTGAAACTAGATGTTCCTTGATGTAATGATTCTTAAACAATTAAAACTTGAGGCATGGGGGCACAGCACAGCACAGCACAGCACAGGCCCAGGCGCATGCTGTGTGCTCTCATCTTGGAAACGATGTAATAACTGCACAATGGTAGTTCCAGATTAATGCTTGACTTGCAAAGAAAGTTTGAAGAAATTATTAGAAAATGAATTAGAGTCAATATTGGGACCTCAAGAAAGGAAAAAATAACTATTAAAATTATGAAAGAAGTTTTGTACAACATTTGAGAGTGATTCCTGGATAAGCAAGTATAGAATGCATAAAATTATATATTAGTAAAACTAAGTCAAAACACTGGGACTCTTAGGAGAGTCATTGTGTGCAATGTGCAGAAGCAGAAAGCTAGCAGAACTACTGGGTTAAGGGTTAACTTGATTCTTTCTGGCCACTGCCTGGCAGCTTTGCCCATGTCATTTATCATTAGAGCTTCACAGGAAAATGCAAGTAGCGGACCTCAGGGCTCTGAGCTCTGAAGTAAAATAAGTTAAGGTTAAAGTTTAAATAATGATAAGTTTGCAATTGTTATTATTTTGGCTATAGGCTTGGGAATAGGGAAAGCTTGGAACTTTGGGGAGCAATTGTAATTCTTGATTCATTGTGGGATGAGGTTATTCTCTTGAATTTGATTTGGCAATGATTATATACTGTCTTTTTTTTTTTTTTTCTACCTGCTTTTGGAGTAACAATAAAAGACAGGGGCAAGAGAAAGGCTAGAGAGTGAGTAGTGAGCATGTGAAGAGCGAGTGAGAGCGAGTGAGAGCGAGTGAGAGAACATGGGAAGAGTGAGTGAAGAGAGAATGTGAGGTGTGCATGGAGTGTGTGTGCGTGTGTGTGTGTGTGCGTGTGTGTGTAAGGAGAGTGCATGTGGTATATGTGAGGTATGTGTGAAGTGTGTGTGTGTGTGTGTGAGAGAAAGAGAGTGAAAGGGGAACGCACAGAGGTGTGTAGGAGTGTGAGAGTTCAAGAGGAGAAAAGCAGAGTGCGCAGGAGAATGCAGTGTGTGGTGTGTGTGCAGCCTCAAGCTGTGAGCGAACCAGAGAGAGAGAGAGAGAGAGCAGAGGGGGAGAGAGAAAAGGGAAACTTTAAGCCTTGAAAATTTGCCTGTCAGTTTATACCCAAGAAGTAGTCTGTGTCTATTTATCATGCGCCTTCCAGATATCCCTGCTTCTAGTTAAGAACTCTGATCCTGGGTCGAGGATGGACCTGGACAATTCAGTCTATAAAAGCTGGGGGGAAAAAAAATCAAAAACCAAAAACAAACCACTAGTCATATGAGTAAGCAAAATGCCTGATTCTTGCCATTGAAGGCATTCCTGGGTCTCTCATTCTTGCCATTGA
>JADRCH010000459.1:651728-787879 GCA_019843965.1 Rhynchomys soricoides
TTCCTGGGTCTCTCATTCTTGCCATTGAAGGCATTCCTGGGTCTCTCGGTCACACTGTAACATCGCAGGGTTTATCCATTTGATTTAGTTCCTGGTTTAACTCTTGGAAACAGTGAACATTCTTTTTTTCCTGTTGCCCCAAACTCATAGGTATTTAAACTGTGAGCAGCACTGAGCCCCTTATTGTGCGGCATGGCCTTACCCCTTCCGTAGACAGGATGCCCAGGACAAAGGAAGGGAGTGCCTGTCCACTGAGCACTGAGGCTCATTCCCTGTCAAGTTTTTCTTCTTTTAGCAAACAAACAAAACAGGATTAGTCATTTTATTTTATAGGACAATGAAATACTTCTCTTTTTAAAAGTATGATATTTAGTATGGGAAGGAATAAAGAACATTTACAGCGTTGACCAGAAAAATTACATATTCGGACATTGTGATGGAGCAGAGGAAAGTTTACTTAGAATCATATCTCCGTTGGCTTCATTTCCACTGTTAGAGCAGTTTAAAATAACCACCAAACACCTCCAATATAATTTTCACAACTGAGAGTGAAACCGTGGTCTAAATAACACGCCTACCCCCAGATGCTTGCTTAGCATATGGCATGAATCACCCCTTCCAATTGTAGGCTGGCAACAAGTCTGCTTTAGCTCAGGTCCCTGGAAACTCTTACTGGAGTTTCCAGTAAAAGAATAGTAACAATACTTCAAATCATCCCACAGTAGGAAGTCAGCTGTCTCTCAAACAGTGGTTGGGGTTCTGCATATAGAGGGTGTCCTTCCATGAACTGGATGCTCTGGATTTCTGGTCTACTCTGGGAGAGGTAGCTCCATGGGAATAGGCATGGTCTCTTGATCTTTTAGCCCAACTTGAGTTTGTGTCTGCTCTACAACTCTAGAGCAGATAATTCTCAAGATGTGTGGCAAATAGGAGAGGACTTGAAAGGCGAGCTGTTAACTCAGTACAGAGACCTATTATCTCATTTTTTAAACGGAAAACATTAGAGGTACTCCAGTGAGAAAAACAAAAATGACTAGCAGCATTCAAGATGGAATCAACCTAGTGTTTCCCTATACCTAGCAGGACTCTACCACAGGACTTGTAAGTGCATCAGTGAAATGAAAAGGAACAACAAAACAACTACAGTGGCAGCAGCAGCAGCAGCAGCAGCAGCAGCAGCAACAGTATTTGGTTCACAAAGTGTGGTGGTTTGAATGAGAATGTCCCCCATCAGCTCATATATATGAATGCTTGCTTCCCAGTTGGTGGAACTGTTTGGGAAGGACTAGAAAGTATGGCTCTGTTGGAGGAGGGGTCACTGTGAGTGAAGCTTTGAGGTTTCAAAATGTCCACACCATACCCAGTTAGTTTTTTTCTGCTTCATGCTTATGGATCAAGATGTAAGTTCTGAGCTACTGGTCTAGACCATGCCCACCTGCCTTTTCCCTGATCCCCACCATGTTGGTCATAGACTCTAACCTTTTGGAACTGTGAGCCTCGCATTAAGTGTTTTCTCTTATAAGTTGCCTTGATTATAGTGTTCTGTTACAGCAATAGAAAAGTAGCTAAGACAAAAGGGAAAATCTTTGTCACTGGTAAATATAAATACAACAATGTCTGTATTAGCTGTCTGTTGTTGTGACCAAACACCCGAGGAAAACAATTCAGAAGCAAGAAGTATTTTGGCTTATAGTTTCAGTTCAGGTTAGGTGGCTTCTGCATGCCAACCAAACCAAGGGTTAAGTCCCTGAAGAATGCTTGGCTTATCTAGCTGTCTGAAATTGATGTCTAGGACCAAGGACATTTCTTGAATTTTCTTCTGAGATTTGTTTTATTGTTTGATGTGTATGGGTGCTTTGCCTGCCTGTATGTATGTGTACCACATGTGTGCCTTGTGCCCATGGTAGTCAGAAGAAGGCCTCAGGTTCCCTGGGTCTGCAGTTACAGATTGTTGTGAGCTACTCTGTCAGTGCTGAGGATTGAACCTGGGTCGTTTGCAAGAGTAACAAGTGCTTTTAAGTACTGAGCCAACTCTCCGGCCCCAAAGGATGCTTCTTGTATAAAGTACTCATTTAGATATCTTGCATTCTCTGTAAGATTTTGTTCCATTTGATAATCAGAAACGTTAAGCATAGATTGGTGTGTGATACAAAGAATTCCAGTTTATGAACAACCCAGAGCCTATTGGTGAATCACTAATCTAGCAGCAAGCCTGAGTTTTTTCTCAAAGGCAACTAAGGGACTCTTAGTTGCAGAAAGCATTTGTCTTAGTTGAAAATCCAAAGTACTTTTTCTGTAGCTATTTATTTATTTATTTATTTATTTATTTATTTATTTATTATTTTATTTTGGAACTGCTCTGGCTGATTGCCTGTGTCCATAAATCACCATGGGTAGGAGAAGGAGAAATTATATATATCTCAATTTGTTTTTCTTTTTTTCTTATTTATATGGCCAAAAGGTCATGTTGGGACTCAGAAAATGATGTCACAAATTACTGCATTTTGACATGTTGAGCATTTGACCTGACACAGAATGGAAGCTCTCACTGGTCTTCTCATGGCTTTTGGTCTCCTGCCACCTGTTTCCCAGAGCAATTCACAGAAACCACAGTTCTCTCCCCCTCCGTCTTTCTTCTTCCTCCTCCTCCTCCTCCTCCTCCTCCTCCTCCTCCTCCTCCTCCTCCTCGTCTTCTTCTTCTTCTTCTTCTTCTTCTTCTTCTTCTTCTTCTTCTTCTTCTTCTTCTTTGACAGGGTTTTTCCCTGTGTAGCCCTGGCTATCCTGGAATTTGTTATGTAAACCAGGCCTTGAACTCTTAGAGACTCACCTGCTTCTACCACAATTCTTTTCTAAAGTAAATCACAGAAATTAGGGCTTTGGAAGATGACTCAGTAGTTAAGAGCACATGTTGCTCTTCCTGAGGAGTCAGGTTCTATGCCAGGACCCACACTGTGTGGCTCACAACCACCTGCAACTTCACCTCCAGGAGGAGCTAATGCTGTTGGCTCTGTGGGCACCTGTACTCACATGCACATACACACACACACACACACACACACACACACACTATTTTTTAAAACAACAAAAAAAATGAACCCAAGAAATTATAAAGATTACTCTTTTTCTTCAATATCGTCATTGTAGGGGAATTCTGCTCCATACTCAGGAGAACGGCTATACAGAGAGTTGACACAGAACTTGAACAGACAGGTCTTGCTGGGTCCTCTCTCATCTACTATGATCAGACCACACACCTTTGTCTAATCCCATTTCTGTGTAGCTCTCCATTCTTCATTAACTTAAGCATAGAACCAGACAGTTTCCTTTGTGTCTTCTCTTTTGAAAGGTCTGTGTCATGTAAAACCTCCATTGCATAGATTTGCTATGTCATTTCCGTCTTCCTGTGCAGTCAGGGATAGTCTTAATCTTCCTGCCTTGCCACCATTACTTTCAGGATTGCAGGTGTATAACCAAGCCCATTTTAACCTGACTTTGGTTGTGAGAGCGACAACCACGAGCTTTGTGATGGACATCATTTCTCTGAACATTTACAGTTAGAACTGACCAGACGGTAATGCATGCTTGGCTAGAATTGGTCACTAAAGCTTTTCTCAACATTTTGCATGTATGTAGTTTTTTGGGGTGACCCAAGACAATTGTGTGTCTAAGCTGGAGAGATAGCTCAGCCAGTAAGAGTACTTGAGGCTCTTACATAGGATAGGAATCTTATTTTTAGAACCCACATTAGATACCCCACAATGGCTCATAATACATCTTGAGGGGATCTGACGGTTCTGACATTCATAGGTCTTTGCACATGCATGTGCACACATTTATGCACACATATATACATACATAAGTTTAAAAAAAATCTTTAAAAGATTTCCAGGTTGTTGGACTGGGTTGTGGCTTAGTGGCAGAGCACTTGTCCAGCATGTTTGAGGCTTTGGGTTTGCTCCTTAACACTGTGCTTTATCAACCAACTAATGGGTTAGTCGATGAACACCTATAATTTCAACACTCAGGTGTCTGAGACAGGGAGATTTTGAGTTTGAGGACTGGTCTACACAGTAAGACCTTATCTCAAATATACAGAAACAGGGTTGGGGGATGTAGCTCAGTTGGACTTGTTGACTAGCGTGCATAGAGCCCTGGGTTTGATTTCCAGCACCAGCATAAAGTAGGCTTGGTGGCACACAACTGTAACCTCAGCAGCTGGGCGGTGGAAGCAAGATCAGACTTCAAGCTCATCCTTGGCTGAACAATGAGTTCAGGGCCAGTCTGAGCTACATAAACCCTGTTTCAAACTCTTAGGGTTTGTTTTGCCAGGCTCAGATGGCTCTGGTAATACAGGGTCCAAGATGAGCAAATCAAACTCCAATATAAATAGTAAAAACAGAAATTTCACACTCAGAAATCAGGAATCAACCCTTAAGTAGCGATTTTCCGCTTTAGCATTCACTATGTATTCCACGCTGGTCTCCAACTGGTGCTCTTCCTACCTCAGTGTACCTTACTACCACCATATCTGGCTATTACAGCCAGATATTTCAAATCCTCACACTCATCAATTTTGGAGACAGGGGATTGAAGGCATTAGGCAGGAACCACAGCCAATCTTCATTAAAACAGACAAACCAGCACTTATTCTAACTCATGGCTGAGTTATTCTCCAGGACTCCAAAGTAGGACAACACAATCCAATAGGAAGAAATAGCAATAAACGAAGCCAGAGGCTAAACCTGGAAAATATCCGAGGATGCCCCGCCCAGCCTGCCTAGACACAAAGCCCTGCCTTGGGCCTAGGCAGTCCTGGGTCTGAGGCGGAACATTCCAAACGTTACAGGCCTCCTCCCAGCTTTGGGACTTAGCGGCTTTGACGGCTTAGGTTATGCCTTTAACACCTCTGCATTCCACCCTCCCCCACCTTTCTTTGATCACTAGATACATAAATGAAAATTTCAGTAGTTTGTCCTTTGCTGTGAAGACCATAAGCCTGAAAGAGGCCCACCAGGAAAATGGGCGAAAGAGGAGCACAAACTCAGTAAAGAGGTGCCTCTGGGCTGGACTGTCTTCCCCGTAGATCCTGGGGCGGAGCCTTCCAAAGAACCCCCTTTGGACATTCCGCCCCCTTGCTCGGCCTCCTCCTTTTCCCACTGCGGAAGATGCCAACTCCCGCCCGGCTGAGTCACGGCCTGAACTGGGGGAGGAGGCGGGGAAAGGCAGCCCCAACCCAGATCACAGCCATCGGTCTTAGGGAGAGCAGGACCGGTGGTCAGAGATCATGGGGGAGAGCGCCTTGGAGCCCGGGCCTGTGCCTGGTGCGCCGGCTGGGGGTCCTGTGCACGCCGTCACCGTGGTGACCTTGCTGGAGAAGCTGGCCACCATGCTAGAGGCGCTGCGGGAGCGGCAGGGCGGCCTGGCTGAGAGGCAGGGCGGCCTGGCGGGCTCCGTGCGTCGCATCCAGAGTGGCCTGGGCGCGCTGAGTCGCAGCCACGACACCACCAGCAACACCCTGGCACAGCTTCTGGCCAAGGCAGAGCGCGTAGGCTCGCACGCCGACGCAGCCCAGGAACGGGCTGTGCGCCGCGCCGCTCAGGTGCAGCGGCTGGAGGCCAACCATGGGCTGCTGGTGGCACGCGGGAAGCTGCACGTCCTGCTCTTCAAGGTCAGTGACCTCAGGCATCCCCCAACCCCGACATCTAGGTTATCCCCGTGGGGGGGTACTCCTGCCATCCACCGGTCCACCATCTCCACGTTCTTGACCCTTTGTGCTGCCCTCAGTTGTGGAAGAATCTCCGAGCCGCACCCACTGCCCACGTTGCGGCCTTATGTTTCTCTCACGCCCAGCCTGGCCAATCCACGCCCTCCTCCCTGCTTTAACTCAGGCCAGTCCATAGATTTGGTCAGTCCCAACCACATGAAAATAACCATTAGGGTGTTACTCTGTCTCCTCCAAGCGCCCATATAGCTGTTATCTTTATCACACTTTACGGGGTTTCATCCACTTTGCAAACTTGCAGTCCACTCTCTGCGTCTCTGCTCATCCCTCTGCTCCTCTATCCCCCTTCCCCCACACACCCTCCATCTTCCCATTCCTCTCTTTTGACCCCAATTCCTAGTACAGATGCAAAGGGTGGAGTAGCTTCCCTTGGTGTAACCGCGGGGAAGAGAGTTTCAGGCTGGCCTGGTGACAGGACCAAATCAGAGAATGAAAAGCTGTGTCATCACATTTAGGAGGAGACTGAAATTCCAGCCCGCGCCTTCCAGAAAACACCAGAGCTCTTCGGCCCGGAGGACCAGTTGGTGCTGAGCCCAGAGCAGCCAGAGGATGACATTGGAGAAAGTTCTGATGAGGAGCCAGTGGAGTCCCGGGCTCAGCGACTGAGACGCACTGGCTTACAGAAAGTTCAAAGCCTGAAAAGGGCTCTTTCCAGTCGGAAAGGCTCTGAAGCAGCACAGCCCACACCAGTCAAGCCGCCACGCCTAGGGCCTGTCCGGAGTTCTGAAGGCCCACCAGAAGGCCAGCCTGCAGCTCAGCCTGCAGTGGAGTCCTTGCTGGAGTCTGCCCTGGAGCCAGAACCTCCTCAGCCTACCAAGGAAGATCCTGAGAGACCTGTGCTTCAAATAGAGAGCGCAGCCTGATCACAGGGGTGGTGGTGGTGGTGGTGCCTGCCCCATTTATGCTTATGCTTATGCTTTGACCCAGAGTGCAGCACTTACATCCAAATAAGGAGAGAACACTACATCCACTGCCCAGCTCCAATCCTTCCTTCCTGGCTTTCCAGTCTAGTTCCGTGTCCTCTGAAAGAGTAGCATTCAGCTTAATTTAGGTTCGCCACCAATAAAAGTAATTTTCTCTAACTCAGACTCAACGTGAAAGGGCAAGAATGAGTGGGGGTTGGGGAAGGGAGTGGGATGGGGGGTTGAGCTTGATGGAGTCTGGAATGGGCTAAATGGCAAACATTCTCACACTTCACTGAATCCTGGGTTCTCTTCCATTGGCATGGAGATATGTTGGCCACTTACTGCTTAAACACACTCCTCGTGGGGACAAAAGTAAAACTTTGGGCCCAGCTGGCGGGCAGTGTGCAGTTCTTTGATGAAAACACCCCAGTTAATGTCAACTAATGCCATCTTCCTACTTCTGGTGTCTGACACTCACACCACTGGGTTGGGGTGCAGTTGAAAAGCAATCCCAAAATAGCCCTTGGTCTACTTATGTTCTGCCAACAAAAGAAAACAAAGCACACAAAGCACTCATTGTTTTTCAAACCAAATGAATAGTCTGATAGGGTGAGAGAGTCTGGGCCTCCTAGAATTGAGCATCTCTGACAAACAGAGTATGGTGAACTGACTTCATAAGTGTCTTCATGTCAGTGCATAAAATACAAATTTTGTTAGGGTGTGTGTGTGTGTGTGTGTGAATGGCTTCTAATCTAATGAATGGAATATGCCCTTGATTGATCCATCAGTATGTCAGTCTTACGGGGAGACAGGGAAAAGAAAGAGGTTAGGTTTAGGTGGAGAAAGCAGACCACTGAGTAGACAGATGGATGCTTTATTGCCTGTCTCTGTTACCGACTGCTATGAGGTAAGCTGCGTCAGCCAGATATGCCTGCTGCCACAATCTCCTCACTTCAGGCCAAAAGCCATCTCACTAGCCCCCATTTAAAAATTTTTAAAAAACAAATCACCTCAGTAGTATAGCATGCGGAGTTAATTTCACACTTGATGCATAATAGAAAAACTGCAGTGTTAATTCCTCATTGAGGGTGTACATCATGTCAGTCTCATGGACTTGCAAATATTCTGGAATGTTTGATGTTTACCACCATTTTGTGAGCATTCCTATATCCAGCACAAGTTGAGTCATCATAAACACCAGTGAGCACCTCAGGGAGGGGGGGGTGGATAGCTACTACCTCTTTAGGAAGATGGTCTGCATGTAAGCCCAGCTGCTTGAAGTAGTCCAGGCTTCTCACTACTTGGCCAGGTAGGGCAGAAGTACAGCAGTTTGCTCATGATGTCTTTCTAGTGCTGTTTGCTGCTGGCCTACCCATGTGGTGAAGTTTCTATGGGTGTTGTGACTAGATCTGAGGACTGGCTGAGACATCAGTGGGTGCTTCTGGACCAGATGGCACACACAAATGATGTGCAAGTGATTGGGGGACACCCTGCTCTCTTATGTTGTCTAAGGGACAGAAGCTGCCCAGTGACTCTGGAAGTTTGTTTCTATCATATTAAAAAATAAGCAAACATGGGCATTGGAGCACTGCACATGTGTGGAGATTAGGGGACAACTTTTCCTGGCTGGTCTCTTCTCCTGCCATGAGAACTGAACTCGGGTCACCAGGCTTACGCACACACACACACCTACACATTGGGCCATCCTTGGCCCTCTATTTTCTAATTTAAAACATTCTTTTTAGGTTTATTTTATGTGTTTTGCCTGCATGTATGTATATGTACCACATGTATGCCTAATGCCCATAGAAGCCAGAAGAGAGCCCTGAATCCCCTGGACCTGGAGTTAAGAATGGTTGTGGGCCATCATCTGGGTACTGGGAACTGAACCCAGGTCCTCTGCAACAGCAACAAATGCCTTTACCCACTGAACCATCTCTCCAGCTCCTATATTCTTTTATAGCTTTTGAATAAGTTCCATTCAAGGCCAACAGTCATTTATTGAGTGCCTACTATGAGGCAGGCCCTGCTGAGTATGACTTGGAATTAAAGTTAAGCTTTCTGGTTGGATAAACAATTCTATTATTCCATCCCACAAGGAAGCAATTATCATGGACTTGACCTTTACAGTTTGACTCCCCTTTAACATTCTTATCTGTGGCCCTTTGAGGCATTCTTTCACATGACCAGGGTTAGACTGCCTGTCCAATCATGCTGGTCTCCCGATTCACCTCCTCAGTGTCTCTCATCACCTTCACAATAAAGCTAAAGCTTCTTGCTCTACCTGAAGATCTCATGTGAGTTGGCTCCTTCTGTCTCTTGCTGGGTGTCCTCATGCCACAATAGGTTGAGTGTCTCGGGTTCCAAACTCTGAGCATTGAAATGATGTCACAAGTGGGAAATCTCACACCTCACCTCACGTGACAGGTCACTATGGATGCCGCGGCACTGAATGTTTTATACAGAAATTCCCTTCAAGCTATGTATGTAAGCTGCATGAAAACACAAGCATCTGGGCTCAGGGTCCAGCCTCAAGAGCTCTCATTGTTCTGAAACTGTGTTGTCCTGTTGAGCTACGTGCTCTAAATCTCATCTCCTGGAGAACTCAGCAAGGCACACCTGTTTCAGGGCCAGACGTTTCTGTTCATTGTTTTCAAAGCACTGTTTGCCCAGCCCTCAGCGCTCTAGTGGCCTGGTTGTGGTTGTGGTTGCTACCTCATCCCACTCTGTCAGACTGTGACAACTTTGCACTGGAGACTGTTCTGCTCATTGTTTTTGTGCTTCTGGTGCTCCTTTTGACCACAAGGTGTCACTATTGGGGTACCAGTGTCCTAGCTGGTGCCTCATCCAACATTCCACAGCTCTCTGTCAGCTTGGTTTGATTTTTCCAGAAAGGGGGCAGTTGATGGACCTGACTTTGTTGGTCTAGGCACAGGGTCCTTTCAAATAGGGAAACTGGAGGCTCCTCCTGCAGGCTCCCAAACCTTGGTATTCACACCGCCCTGGGTTTCTGCTATTGCTTTCAAGAATCTGCCACCTCAAAGGGAAAAGTAAAATCTCTTTTCAAATTCCCAGGAATCCACCCGATTTCTCTCTTTTAACCCAAAACAAAAGGAAAGCACCAGAAGACTATTTTGTACATAAAAGGTCTAGGTTCTTAACTTCTAGAAATTTCTAGAAACCCAAAAACTTGGTGAACTTCTAAAAGAAGGTAGAATGTTAGTTTTTATTCCTTCCTAATTGGTCTACAGTAGCAAATAATTGAATCAAGTGAAAACAAAATTAGTCCTATTTCTGAATAGGCCACTTGGTTACATTATGTTCTCAATTGTCACGGCGGTAGTAATTGCTAATAAGATTATAAATTCAAAGGCAGAGAGGCACAGACCAAACATCAGCTGTCCCATAGTGCAGCATAGACAGACACAGCTGCTTTAAGCAGGTGGACATACACCAATGGAGCACTAAGTTTTAGAGGTTGGTTCTCAGCTCTTTAGGCCAGAAGTGGAGATGTATTGGTTGATCCAGCATGATTCAACTGATCTGAAATAGCAAAGCACAAGAAAGATTGATTAACTCTAGTGCTAGATTCATTCATTTCCTTACGAAATCTAACTGTCAAGTGCAACAACCCAGCCAGAGAGAACATTTTTCATCTTGCCACAGAGCCTACAAGAGAAGTCAGACAGACCGTAGACCAAGTAAAGATAATAAGTAAGGTTATCAAGCCCGTTTTCTGATGTGGTATTTCTTCTACAGCAATAAAGAATATGTTCACTCATAGTAGGGAATTTCTCCTCTGAGTAAATGTAGGAAATTCTTTAGGCTTTTCTTTATTGCAAGTGGAGGATTCATAACCTCAGCCCTAAGACCTCTCAAAGCCATCGAGTCCACTAAAATGTCTTGTTCAATCTTGTCTATTTTTAGCTGATCTGTGTTTGAAAAAGCCCAGGGTCCAGGAGCTCACTATCTTCCTCCCATCAACTCTATTTTTAGACAATGTAACTGACAGTGATGGCTAGTTTTCTGTCAACCTGACCAAGGTAGAATCTTCTGGAAAGAGAGAACCTCAATTGAGTTTGACCTACAGGCGGGTCAGTGAGGTCACTTTCTTGATTAGTGATTGATGAGGGAGGACCTATTTCAGTGTGGGTAATTAGTCCTGGGTTGTTTCCTATGGTGAACTGCAAGCTATAATGGAAGACCAGCCCGGGCCTGGCAAACATGGTTCTGGCAGACCTTGACCTTCTCTTGCATCACCTCTGCCTTGCTAAAAGCTGTAAGATTACATCTCTAAAGCTAATCACCGAGGTGTATTCCCATATTTGGTCACTTCCTCCTCCTGACCACCAAGGTCCAGCTGTCAAAATATTGGAGTCCAGCAATCAAAAGTCCTCTTTGGCTCACCTCATTAATATGACCAATCAAAATACACCACTGAATCCTAGCCCATTCTAACACAGACCTCCCATTTGTTCTCTTAAAAATTACACCTGCAAGGTCATTTGCTGCTGTTTTCTGCCCGAGTCAGAGTGTAGCCACTTTAACTTTTCTTCTGAGATTAACAGAGGATTTTTCTGTGATAACAGGTGTCTGGGTGTGATTTGTGCCTAATCTGTGTGTGAGTGTGTGTGTGCGCTCACACGTGCGCACGTGCACGCGCGCTTGTGTCATTTTCAGCAATATAACATACTCTTTCCTCCTTAGGTGGCTTTTGGTCACAGTGTTTATTGCAGCAATAGTAAGCACACTAGGACAGTGACTGAAAGCATTTTCTTTATCCTGAGATCAAACTCTCTTGCTATAATTTCCACATGTGGCACTTGCTTTTCCTTCAGGGATATGTTGGAAGAGGCCCACCATATATGGCAGGGTACACGGGGCTGAGTCATCTAGGACTTCCCCAATAACTCCTCAGCCCAGTCATTATTTGTTCTTGTTTTGTGTTCTTTTAAGCCTTGGCCTTTCCTGTGAATTGTTTTAACAAATATGTTTTAACCAGGTAGATGGCGAGCTGCCATTGGGAGCATGGTTCTCATGCTCAAAGACATCTGGGCTTCACGGCTGGCAACTGCCACTTTTATTTACCAGATCTGTTATGAGAATTAAAAAAAAAAAAAAAAGACTGTTCAATTTGGGGTGAGGATAGAACAATGGTAGACCATTTGCTTAGCATGAGGTGATAGATTCAATCCCTAGTACTGGAAAACAATACTATTCTTTTGATATTTGTGGTTTCTTGGGAGGTCAAGGCAAGAAGAGTACTGTGAGTTGAAAGGCATTGGAGTCTATAAGACCCTGTCTGGAAGGGCCCCTCCCTGAAAAGGATGCGGCCCTTATGGAATTCACAGGAAACTTGCCTTTGTAACAGAAGTTGCTGTACTTGAGAGACAGGACTTCCCTATGTGGTCCAGCCTGACCTTGAGTTCTCAGTTCTCCTGTGTAGACTCCTGAGTGGCACCATGCCCACCTTGTAATACGGTGCTCTGTTCCAGCAGGGTTGGCCATTATAGGGGAAGCCTCTTGAGGCCTTCAGCAGTCTTCATGCCAACCTGACTTCCTCTTCTAGTTGCTGGCTCTTGTTGAATTACTCCTTTGTATGGGGAGAGAAGAGCCCTAAATGAGTCTATTTTGACACATGGGCATAGCCACATCCAGGACTCCAAGGCCAAGTTGACAAAGCTGTTACCCATATAGGTCAGGCTCAAGAGGAATAGCAAAGCTTTCCTCAGATTTCCTGGGGAATCTGAGTAGGGAGTCTGAGCATGAGTGTTTATGGACAATTGATCAGTGTGTGCAGCTGTAGCTTCCTGCTTCAGGATGTTTACTGTTTGAGGCTGCACCTATTCCCCACACTAGCCAAGCCTCCCTGTGCTGTAACTAATGAACACACTGGAGGCTCCAGGCTGGGGAGTTATCAGTTAGAGAACCCACTTGTTCTCAGCTTGATTATAAACGTGTCTGTTTGTCTGTCTTTTCCTCATTCTTCTGTTGGTGTGTCTGTTCCTTTTTCATTCAATGCCCTGGTCAGGGATCTGGGTCCCAAGCCATGTGGATCTTGGCATTTCATTTTATTTATATGAATGTTTCAAGTAAGTTAGAATAATCATGGGGGACATGTCAAGTTCACCCCTCTACAGAAAGCTCTTTCTGCTCAACAGCCAAGATTTACCAAACCTTAACTGTCACAGCCAAGTTATGACTATACTCCCATCACTGACCAGAATCCCACATCTAATGAGTCACTGTGAGTCACTGTGTCTTGCAGACTTTTTTTTTTTAATGAACTCTGTGACATTTTATCTCTTAAATGAATCTAATAAATTTGGGGCCACTTTAAGGACTTGAGAAGAAAACTTGCAATGAAAGCCAAGAATCAGAGACAAGTTAGTGCAACGGAGCTAACCATGCTATTTACTGTGAAGATCTGTTATTGAGTTGAGCGAGTGGACAGGCAAAAAAATGATCAGAACCTGGCCAGGCACACGTGAGCTCCAAGTTCCTTGTTTTATTAGGATTGCTTGGTGGCTAAATTTACTCATGCAGGAAATTGGCTCATACTATGAACATTTGAACTCATAGGCACTAAACAATATACTTATTTAACCCTTGGTTTTGTCGGATTTATACTGGGGATTAGAACTAGGCCTTACATATGCTAGGCAAGCATTTTACCACTGAGTTGTATCTCAAAAAATGTTTTTATTTTATTCTCAGTGAATATATTTAGTGAAGATGGCTCAGTGGTTAGGAGCACTTGTAGCTATTGCCGAGGTCCTGGGTTCAATTCCCAGCACACACATGATGGTTTACAACCATCTCTAACTACAGCTACAAGGGATCCAATGCCCTCTTCTGAGCTCCCTAGATACCAACCACACATGTGGTGCACACACATATAAGTAGGCAAAACATTCATAAAATAAAATGGGTAAGCAAAAACAGAATAAAACAAAACATAGGCTCATTAAATTGCTCAGGCTGACCTTGAACTTATGATTCTCCTAGCTCCTGGATAGTTGGGATTATAAGCGAGAGACACTAAGCCTGGTACTGAATTTAGTATTTTTATGTTTTTTCCCTGTAACTGAAAATGTTCTAATAGATGTAGCCCCTGTGACAGTAGCACCCGGAGTGCACTGCATTGCTTAGAATTGGGTGGCACTAGGCAATAAGAATGTCTCTGGGGAAGCACCAGGAGTATAAGGATTAGCAAGAACTTGGCCTGAGGAGACCACTCTGTTTATTTGCTCTCTTGGTATTTCTAGGCTGACTAAAGCATATAGGCATGTAGGCACTGTATGTAGGGTCTGCAACCATCTTACAGGCCCATGAAAATGTTCGTTCTATCATCTATCTATCTATCTATCTATCTATCTATCTATCTATCTACCTGAGTCAGAGTCTATCTATGTAGTCTTAGCTGGTCTAGAACTTGCTATGCACACCAAGCTGACCTGGAACTCATAAAGATCTGCCTGCCCATGCTTCCTATGTGCTAAGATTAAAGGTTTGTGCTCCCAAGCCTGGCAAAATATTTTATTTTCTTTTTTAGTCAGAAGAAAGTAATGGATGATTTATTCAAGGACGGTGTTGTAATAAACACAATTAATATATATTAACACAGTTGTAAAAATATAGTTAAAAATCTTTTTTTTTTTTTTTTTTTTTTTTTTTGTGGGTTGGTGAGATGGCTTAGTAGAGAGAGGCACTTGGGCAGGGCCTGTATACTTGATTTTAGTCCCTATATTCCACAAGGTGGCAGGAGAGAACCAGCTCCTAAGAATTGCTTTGGGAATAAACACTATTTAGAGGGATACAAATTAATTTACAAATAGAAAGTATTATTCTGACCAGTTTTAGAAAGAGATAGATAATTTTAACATTGATGCACACTTATGAGAATTAATAAAACATGTTAACATTGCAGTATACAATTCTAAATAAAATCTACCATAAAATGTAAAAAATAAATTGCCTTTGACTACCACATGTAGGGCAGCATACATGTGTGCGTGTGTGTGTGCGTGTGTGTGTGTGCGCATGTGTGTGCGTGTGTGTGCGTGCGTGTGTGTGCGTGTGTGTGTGTGTGTGTGTGTGTAGTAAGTGAAATAAATAGGATGGGTTTATGAAAGCAAAAGTGTCTATGATTTTCGGGAATTAAATCTAGACCTTCTTCCTCTGCTCTCCTTTGCCTTCCTCCTCCAAAAGCCTCCCCCACCCCCAACAGATATGCTTTCATTGGATGATGTATTCCCTGTAGACAATGTTGTTGTAGATTGTCTTAGTGCTAAAGCGTCTCCCAAGGAGGTCAAGGAAGTCATTTTGGAATTTCTCTAAAACATGATCCATAAACTCCTGAGCCAGCAGTGGTCTTAGATGAGATTCAGGCTTATGGTGGCACGTTAGCCATTCTTGTCGAGACATTCCCTTGGGCACATCTGGTAATACTAGAACAGCTTCTGAAACCCTTTGGACTTGATCCTGTTGGTGATGGCATTGGACTGGCTCAATGAACGGAGAGCTGGAACCAAGCTAGAGCAGTGAGCTCTACCAGCCAGGACAGAACTGCACTGGCTTATGGGAAAGTACCACCAATAAGACAGCAGCGAGTGGGTGGGGCCCCAAGAACACCCATGTGACATCTCTATACTTTTAAACATTGTGTAATGTCCAGTTCATTTTGTTAAAAATAAAAGGATTTATTTTTATTTTATTACATATATTTTAATACAGGGTCTTGCTATGTAGTCCTGGAACTCACTATGTAGACCAGGCTGGCCTTGAACTCACCGAGATCCACCTGGCTCTGCCTCTTGAGGGCTGAGATTAAATGTATGTGATACAACCTTGGCTATTTTTAATTATGTGTGTGTGTGTGTGTGTGTGCATACGTGTGGTCATGTGCATATGTATGCGGCTGCCTGCTGAGACCAGAAGAGTGCATTGAATTCCCTGGAACTGGAGTTAGAGGTGTTTGTGAGCCTGTGTGTCCTGGCTCTGTGAACTGAACTTAGGTCCTCTGTAAGAACATTATGTCCTCTTCACAGCAGAGCCATCTCTCCACCCCCAAGATCAGTTTAAATTTGTCTGTCTCTTCAAACATTTATCACTTCCTTATGATGAATGACAGATCATTAAAATATAATGTCCTTTTATGAAAGCACATTATAAGAATAAACATTTTTGGTTTTAGAAGGGACTACTATAATCTATAATAGTAGAAACTTGCCCTCTATGAGCAAATACAGTATGCGGTACTATAATGTGCACCATTTCTCCTGCCCACACAGTTTGAGAAACCTAAAATAGACTTTATAGGAACTCCATGCAAACAGAGCCAGCACCATCTGAGCAGAACACAGCTCTGAAAATATGACCCACCTGGAATGATGTTAGGGGACAGGAAGCAAGAGTTCTCAGAAGAGTCAGAAGGAGGTACCAGGCAGACACACGAACAGTGATGTCTAAAGTCCTTATCTCTGACAATTCTGGCAAGGAGAGGTTAAAACAGACTTACCCTTTGGCTCACACTTGAAACTGCTTACTTCATTTGTATGCACATGTGAATGAATACACACTGGAAGATAGAGGAGTAGTAAAAGGTTCTGATATTGACTCTATGAATGGCTTCTTGGAAGTCATTGGAAGTCTTGGAAGACTAAAAATTTTTGGAAGACGTTTTAATCTATTTGATCATACACATATGTGCCATGCAGTTATGTGTGAATATGCATACATATATACCCAGTGTAATATTTAATAAATTCCCCCAAACCATTTAAGAATGATTTTAAATTACTAGACTATTAAATTACAATAATATAAAATTGTTAGATGAACAAAGTCACACTTCTGAAACTTTAAATGAACAAGTTTTTGTAGCATAGTATCTTCGGGTCTATTCATTTAAACTTTGTTGCTCCAAATATCAAGCCAGACATTTCAATTAAAATTTTTATTTCTATTATTTTATGTGTATGGCTGTTTCAGCTGCACGTATGTCTTTGCTTCACATGCTTGCTCAGTGGAACTGGAGTCAAAGACAGTTGTGAGCCACCATGTAGGTACAGGTCTTTTGGAAGAGCAACTAGTGCTCTTAACAGTTGAGCAATCTCTCCAGCTCCATATTTTAACTTTTTAAATAAAAATAAGAATTGGAAAAATTATAAAGGATTTTAACTATTTATATGGATTAAGATATACCTGTCCTTAGCTGGACCTGGTGAAATACATCTATAATCCTAGAGGTTGAGAACTGTAGATATACATGTATAATTCAGGAAGCTGAAGCAGGAGAACTGTGAGATGAGGCCAATTTGGCTATATAGCAAGAGAGATTCTGCCTTCACAAAAATCCTTTCCATGCTCCCCAACTGTAATTTTAAATAATATCTAACATTAATATAATGAAGAAACAATATGTGGGCATCTTTAAGTATTAAAGTCCATAGTTTATTTCACCAATAAACACACACACATTCATTTTGAAATTTATTATGTGTGTGTGCGTTGTCATGTACACCGTGTGTGCACAGGTGAATGTCAGAGAGCAGTTTTGTGGAATTGATTTCAGTAATAGCATCTTCTATTTGCCAGATGTAATTGTCATCTTGGAGGATTACTGCTGAATAATCTCAGCCTTTCTAAGAAAGTTCTTTCTGAACTCTGTTAGCTGGTTGAACGCAGCTGTTCTCTCTCAAACTCCTCTCCAAGATGACTGATTCAATCTGGCTCCTCTCAGCTTCTCACCGAATTGCTCTGCTTGGCCTCAAACTAACTCTGGCAATGTGTTCTAATCTTCTGGCTCATTCTTATTCTTTGGCTTTAACTGCCTCTGCTGACCTTCAATGAATTTCATGAACTCACATATGAACTCAACCCCACTACACTGCATTCTCTGCACTGACTCCCACCCAACTCACTCCCATTTCTCTTAAGGAGCCTCTCTTTCCTGTCTATTCTCACGAGGCTGGGTGTATCCTATCTTTGACTCATCTTGTCAAATCTTACTGACTCCTAACTTTGTCTGACTTTCAATTAGACATCACTTCCAAACATGGCTGCTTCCCTCTACAAACTAACCTTACCTATATTATTTGGGATTAAAGGTGTGTATTAAGGGCATGTCTGTATTCCAGCCAGATCATACTGTAATCCAGGATGTGTCTGTATTCCAGCCCGATCACATAGACCTATAAGGACTTTGGATGTAATTCCTTAATAGAGAAGGCATGTTGCTAGATTAAAATTTCCCTACAGATTCCCTCTTTCCACGTTGATGTGGGCTCTGAGGATGGAACTCAGGTAGTTGATCAAGCTTGCTCAGCAAGTGCCTTTACTTGTGAGCCATGTTGATCTCTCCTGAACACATATTTTTTAAATTCCAGCAAGGTGTGGGAGATTGAACCCAGGATCTCGAACATCCAGATTACCTTTCTAGGTGCTTCATCACCACTTGAGCTGTACTCCCAATCCTCTTTTCTTTTCTTTTTTTTGAGACAGGGTTTTTATTTTTTAATTTTATTTATTTTATGTATTTATTCTTCTCTCATACAGTACATGCCAAATGTAGCCTCCCCTTCCTCCACTCCTCCCAGTCATCCCCCCCCACCCTTCCCCAGATCCATCTCCTCTTTCTTTTCAGAAAAGAACAGGCCTCCTAGGGATATTAACTGAACATGGCATAACAAGTTACAACAAGAGCAGGTACAAACTGTATTATCAAGGCTGGACAAGGCAACCCAGTAGGAGGAAAAAGGGTCCCAAGACCAGCAAAAGAGTCAAAGACACCCAACTCCTACTATTAGGAGTCTCATAAAAACCCAAAGCCAAACAGCAATAACATATATTCAGAAGACCTGCACAGACCCATGTAGGCCCCCAAGCTTGCCACCTCAGTCTCTGTAAACCCCTATGAGCCCTGCTTAGTTGATCCTGTAGGTTGTATTCTCCTGGTGTCCTCAACCCATCTGGCTCCTACAATCCTTCTTCCCCCTCTTGAGACAGGGTTTGTTAGCCCAATACTTGCTCTGTGGCTCAGGCTGCCCTTAGGTTGTGGTTTTCCTGTCTCAGTCTCCCACATACTGCAATTACAGGCAAACACCACTATGGCTAGCTTCCATTTTAATTTTAATCATCTAATAAGGGAATATCCAAATTGATAAATATCACATCTCTAGGTTACATAATTTTGCTTGTGGGTAAATGAATGACTAGTTTAATAGATAGCAGTAAAGTGAAATTATACAAACCAATGCATGACATGTCATATAGAAATTTTTCTAAAATAGGAGCCATGATAGATCCACTCCTTTCTTAATTCTGGAGTAGCTATCTGAGGTCGAGTTTTTCACTGCTTAGATGACTTCCTTCCATCCTTATTTTTCCTACAGAAATCTATGTATGAAATAAATGACAGGTGTTTGGAGATATTTCATGTTTCTTTTTTCTTTCTATTTTTTTCTGACATGTTGCTTGGTTGAAGCTTTCAAGGTCCCTATAATGGGAAAAGGCTGATGGGAAAACTATTCTGAAAGCAAGGTTAAGGTTGCAGACTCAATCAGAGATAGTGTTTTACTTTACTTGAATAAAGTCCATTTTATTACTTCAGTGCACTTGAGGACTGTATGGAATAATATAACTAGTAACTCAAACTAATTTTTTTTTTCACAGACAAATCATACATTTAGTCAGAAACTGATAAAATTTACACGTTCTCAATTTCTCACACATATGAATCACACATTCATTCTGGTCAAAATACACATTTCAAAAAGAAGTCTCAAAAGGAAATTTCTCATATTTATGAATGAACATTTCATGTTCCAATTTAAGTAATTTTTGATAATTTGCATGGAAGCACTGTGTTTGTTAGTTTTAACTGTCAATTCAGCACAACCGCAAGTCATCTGGCAAGAGAGTCTTAATTAAAAATTGGGCTAGGGATGGCTTAGAGGATAAGAGCACTGGCTCCTCTTGCAGAAGTCCTGGGTTCAATTCCTGGCATTCTCATGGTGGCTCACAACCATCCACAGCTTCAGTCCCAGGAGATCTGATGCCCTCCTCTGGCCTTTGTGGGCATCAGATATGCGAGTGATGCTCATTTGTATATTCAGGCAAAATATCCATACACATACAATATAAATAAATCTTAGAAAAATTATGTAAATCAATGGCCCATGGGCATGCCTGTGGGGTATCGTCTTGGTTGTTGACTGAGATAAGAAGACATACACTGAATGTTGGTGGCACCATTCCATGAACTCTGTGAGTGAAGAAAGCTAGCTGAGCATAAACATGTAAGCAGGCATAACAGTGCGTTTGTTTTTGCTCTTGACTGTGGATGTGATGTGACCTACATAGGCTCTTACCCTGACTTCCCTACCGTCATGGACCGCAACTCAGAACTGTCAGCCTACTAAACCCTTTCTCCCTTCAGGTGTTTTTTCTGGTCAGGATATTTTATCACAGCCATGGAAATGAGACCAGAACAGGTATCTATTCAAGCAAACTTATTGAAAATGCTGTACATACTTTCAAGGTTAACTCCCACTTACAGAAGACAGACTTTTCATTCATAAGAAGATAGAAACATTAAACACCTGATTTCAAGAATATTTCAGTTTAAAACATCAATTTATAGCAAAAGAGATACAGGTGCTTATGACATCAGAATTTAAGCTTATTTCTAGCCCTTTCCTCCTCTCTGCCTTCATTCCTCTCCCTTCCTTTCCCCCTCTTTCCTTATTTTGCTTTTCTTTTACAGATAGCCAGGGGATGTGAAGAAAATATGTCTCTGAGAGACTTAACCAATTCCATTTTGGGTTCAGGATCCATCTTAGAGAACCTGATCTAAGGTTGAACTCCAGTTAACCAACAAGCCTACACCTAGCACTAGTCTCTAGGTCACCCCCTAACAACCACCAGTCAGGAGGAAAGCAGAAGTTACACTTGCACCTAAAGATATTTACTTATGAGAGTTTATGGTTTGGCTCCCAGCACTAGCCAATTATTTTAAAGGGCAACAAATTCCACAATAGCCCCCCAGTGAGGTGTGTGCCAAGCTGGAAACCCCCTTGCTTGTTTACTTGCCTCTATAAATGCTTGCTTGAAACTGCTGGGGGTGGGGTGGGGGGTGGGGTTCACCCTCCCCTCCTGCTGTGTCAGTGACGATGTGATCCACGATTGAGATTGAATAAAGAAGACCCTGATAGGATTGCATGGGAATCGGCTCCTTGGTGGTCTTTTGGGGTTAGAGAAATGGCATACAGCAACTCTGTCTCACATCTAAACCTGAGTACTCTCCAATTCCCTTTGCTAAACTGAGTCCTTACCATTTCAGATCCTCTCCACTTCATGGTTGTGATGTGGACGGAGGCATTTTGGATGAAGTAGAAATTACTATCTAACGTGATAAAATTTGCCTTTGAAACTGGCAGAAGATTATGTGAATCCCAGGTAGCTGATACCCTCAAAATATACAGAGAAATCAGAGAGAGGATGAATACATCAATAGAAGTCAAGAGTGACCCCCCAAACAAAGCAACCAAAAGTATGTATTAGGGAAATTTCTTAGAAGGTAATGTTTCACCTGGTAACTTACAGGAAACCACACTGGTATAGGGAGCATGCTAATCTCTAGGTGATGGTATAAACCCAACTATGGCCACATTTCCATGGTGGGTGTGAGGGATTTCTCTAAAAGGCTGAGAAATGAGAAACTGGCTTATTTCAAAGAAACCTCATGTCATTTTGGGGAGCTGTTGAATTGTTAGATATGGATGAAGATAATCCCTTCTCGGTAGAGAAGACTGTGATTTTTATTACTATTAGCCAGGGAACTTTTCTTTTTTATGTTTTTTTTTTTTCAAGACAGGCTCTCATGTAACCTGGCCTGCCCTTGAACTTGATACATAACTGAGGATGACCTTGAACTCTTGATCCTTCTGTTTCCATCTACTAAGTGTGGGGATTATAGGTATTTACCACCACACCCCAGCCAAGGAGGGTTTTTGTTTTCAAGACTGGGTTTTTCTCTGTGTAGCTCTGACTGTCCTGAAACTTGCTCTGTAGACCAGGCTAGCCCTCAAACCAAGAGATCTGCCTCCTTCTGCTGGGATTAAAGGTGTGTGCCACAACACTTAGATCTTGTCAAGGATTTTTAGCCAACATAATAATAAAATTAATCTAAATATATGAAAAGATATTCATATATTGTTAACTTTGAAAGCAAGTATAGAATCATGAATTGTATGAAACTACTAAATATTTTTGTGTATGTATGAATATATTGTAATGTGTGTGTGTGTGTGTGTGTGTGTGTGTGCAAGCGCGCGCACGCACAATAGGAAAATACCTTTGTAGGAGGATGGGGACAGATATTCATATATTTTATATAGTTCTGTAATTGTTCAGCAGACAAGAACACATTAATTTTAGTAAAAAGCTAACAGGAAAACTCTATCTAAATCCAACCCAGAGGTCCTTGGGCTAAAAAGGAAAATAGCTCTCTATTTTCAGTTTGTAAATATATATACATATTTTTACTATTGGTTGTCAATACAAAACTGTCTTTTAAAGGACAGGATTAGGGGATCGAGAGATGGCTCAGAGGTTAAGAGTCCTGAGGCATGCTGGGATTATAGGCATGTGCCACTGAGCCTGGTTCAGTTGTATATTCCTTAATCAGGATGTTGATATCTTTTGCAATAGAAATATAAGCAGAAAGACTTGTGAGATGACTCAGTGCATGGGGAGCACTTGCTGCCAAGCCTGATGATTTTGAGTTCTATTCCTTCCACATGGTGGAAGAGAAGAACTGATTTCAGCAGGTTGTCCTCTGAGTTCCATGCTCTTGCAGCACACACACACACAAAACAAACAAATGCTTAAAAAACATAAGCAGAAAACTTTATAATTATATCATTTAAACGCAGGGCTTATGTTTTACTGTGTCTTCTTTCTTTCAACACCAACAGGCACATACATAACCCAGGAAGCTTATGTTGTAGTCAGGAATCATCACAGGAGACAGTAAATCAAATAAAAACCACACCCACAAAAATGACATTTCATGGAGCTCCCAAAATGACAGAATAATTTTAAAAGTATGGCAAACTTTCAAAACCCAATGGTTAAAAATACCAGAAAAGCAAGTCATTTATGCAATATGATCCCAGATATCTTTTAAAAATCAAAATATGCATAAGAGAAAAGATTTGCTTAAAATGCCAACAGCGGTGAGGCACATACTTTCTTCTTTTCTTGTTTCCTTAGTTTCTCAATCAAGTTATGCTTGCAATGAGCATATATTTAATAAACAGGGAAGAGTAAATCTTAAAAAAAATGTTAAGCTGTTGGGATCGAACAAATGAAACTTATCCTAAGTACTGCCATTTTGTTTTCAGACTCCATTTTGATCATAAGGTGAATTAAGTGCAAGTTCCTAGGCTTTAGGGGAACTTCCCAGATGGCTAGCCAATTTCCTCCTTAGTCTTCATGTTTGTTTCCAAAACATAGTGATTGTTCCTGAACAAGTGATTCTGATCGATGAAAAATTATGACTGTAACTTGGCACAGCTATTTGTGGGTTTTGAGCTTAAAAACTCTGTATCATTCTGGCTAGGGGGTCGAAGGTCAGCTGAGTCTGTGCTGCTGTCCCCGACTTGACAGTTTTTGCTGCCTAATTTAAATAAAGATCTTGCCTTGCTGGACTCTTGTGACTGCTTAGGTTGCTTAAATTTTTTGGACCTAACAAAGCAACACTGAAAAATAGACCCAAGTAAACAAAAACTGTTAGACATGAGAGTGCACTTCTTGAGTGCACAATAGATGGAAGTTGAAGCAGATCTATGCCGATGTGTGCAGAGGTCCAAGGGGAGCTGAAGAAAAGTTGAAGAAGTGCCAATTATCCCGAGTGCCTCATCTGACTTATAGAGGATAGTGAACTGAGACCAGAAACTTTATTTTCCTAATATTCAAACATCAAGAACTCTCAGATTGTGCTGAGAAACACAAAAACATCCAGCGCCTGTGTGCAGCAGTCAGTCATCCCTCCCTGACAGAGCCTTGATAATCTATTTTACATTCCAGCTGAGCAGGCTCATCCTCATCAGCTCTTGAGGGAAAACAAAATGACAGGCACCCGAGTTAGTCATAGGAAGCTAAAGCTAAATTAAGAGGTGACAGGATGGAGGCGGTGGTGGTGGCGTGAATCCCAAGTACTGGCTTGTAAGGCGTAAACACTTTGGATTTGTATGGAGATCCAAAAGGCCAGAATCTCTGGTGGAAAAAAATAAGACAAGATGTCAACAATCTTTATAATCCTCTGTGTACCATCATGCAGATTCACCAATCTCTTGAGTCCTCAGTGTAACATACTTAAAGCTGTCTTCCAGAAAGTAAGC
The DNA here is from genome assembly GCA_019843965.1 of Rhynchomys soricoides. Taxonomy (NCBI): domain Eukaryota; kingdom Metazoa; phylum Chordata; class Mammalia; order Rodentia; family Muridae; genus Rhynchomys; species Rhynchomys soricoides. The sequence continues at coordinate 675,824 of JADRCH010000459.1, forward strand.
TTGTTGGGGCTAGAGAGATGGCTCAGGAGCCAAAAGATCTTCCTCTGCAATATTGACCAGTTTGGATCCTATGTAACAGCCAGGCATTCTGGAAAATGCCTGTAACTTCAGTTCCAAGAGGGTGGAGACAGGAGGATCTCTGAGGTTGCTGGCTTCCAGTCTAGCTGAGACACAGGCCCTTGGGTTCAGGGACGGTCCTCACTTCAAAGGAACAGATAAAGAATGACAGAGGAGTACTCCTTATACCCTTTTCTGGACTCATCATATGCACACATACAAATACTTACACACACACATACAGAGAGAGAGAGAGAGACAGAGAGACAGAGATCTTTTGAATGTAAGTTTTCACTCCTCATCTTCCACCCCATTCTCTTTCTTCAATGCCTTTGTTAACAATACCTTCATTGTCTCTATTCCTGAGGCTCAGTTGTATCCCATATGCAAGTAGCTCACAAGTCTGCAGAGTGCTGGCTGTGTACCATTTCCTAAGTGCATTTCCTGCTTGGTTGCCACAACCATAGTTAAGAATCCCATCACATTTTATATGGACTCTTGAAACCATCACCATAGCAAATCTATTTTACATTCTCAGTGAGCCAAGTATTATTCTTGATTTTCTCCAAACGTACAGCTTTCTCTCTTAGCCAAAGTAGCATTTTGCATGACATTTATCAAGGTTTTTTGTGTAATTGTTCTAATCTCCAGTATACTCTAAGATCCTTGAGGAAAGGGACATATTGAATTTATCTTTCAGGACTTCCACTTATTATAAGTGTATTTCAAAGATATGAAAATTCTTGTTCTGCTTTGCAGTGTGCTGCTTTCAGGTCTATAATTATGAGCTTGGCTTTCCTCTCTGCTTCCCCTGGGGTCATGAAGCTCTTTTCAAAAGTGTGTTTTGCTGGGTCTGGTGGCTCATGCCTGCCATCCAAGCACTTGGGAGGCTGAGACAGGAGGATTGCTGTAAGTTTGAGGTCATCTTTGGCTATATAGTGAATTGGAACCCAGCCTGGACTATAGAACAACTTTTGTCTCAAAAACAAAACAAAAACTAACAAACAAACACCCAACCAACCAAACCAAATCAACCAAACCAGAGGCATGTCTAAGGTAAAAAGAAATGGAATTCATGTATCTTTTCTGAATCAAAATCTACCTCCTGAAATATCTTTTCCTCAAATTATCAATGATGGACAACCTTAAAGCTCAACTTGTCCAAAATGTATTGAGATTATTTTGTACAAGAATGCCTGTTTGCTGATGCCTTGATTTAGTCACAGAAGAGTGACTCTGTGCTTGGGCAGAGCCTCTTGACTGAGCTTAGCTTCAAGATGACTGCACTTACAATGTCATAGTGGTTTGTTCTGTCACTAGGAATTGCTGTTCCTGAAACTCGATTCCACTCCCACCTCACTGCCAGTGCTCTGAGAGTCTGCTATAGATCTGACTCTCCTTGCCTTTGCTCACTTCCCTGTTATTTCACTGGAATAATTAGAATCTTGATCTAGGACAGTGGGGAGTGAGGCAGGTCCAAGAGGTCCAAACTGATCATCATGGTCCTTAAACTGTCAAACCTATTACCTGAGCAGACCCTTAAATATGCTGACCCTTATTATGGTGGGGAGTTTTGTTCTTCCAACATGGTCCAGTCTTCCAACCTGTCTAAGCAAATGAGGACTGGGTATTTGCTTATGACTCTTTCCCTACCCTCACAACTTTTGTTTTTTGGAGGACAGATGAGAGGCCTCATATGTTTTGCCTAGGACACTAAATCTGGAGAATTAAGCTGGGGGAGGGAGGAGGGGCAGGGAGGGGGATTCTGCTGCTTCTTCCTGATACAGTTAAGCCCCACAGGCAAAGGCTCAGGTGTATTCATCTGTAACCCACAGCTATTGCTGCTGGAGGTGTGATGGATATTAAGACTGCTTTATAAGCTATGGTGAAGACAGCCCTCATCCATGATGGCCTAGTGCATGGAATTCACAAAGCTATCAAAGTCTTAGACATGTGCAGAGTCCATCTTTGTAGGCTTGCATCCATCCTTGAGACTATATGTGTCTGCTCGGTCAAAGCCTTTTGTGCTGAGCACTGAATCAACCCAACTAAGGTCGATGGCAATAAGAAACTAGAGAACTGGGTAGGCCTTTGCAAAACCGATGGGGAGGAGGAACTGGCACAGTGGCTGGTTGTAGTTGCCCAGTGGTTAAGGAGAACATCAAGGAATCTTAGGCCACGGATGCCATTGAAGAGCACTTCAAATGCAAGAAAGGATCAAATACAAAATTTGGTTCATTAGAAAAAGGTGAGTTCTGTGAGTTCAAGGCCAGCTTGGTTTACATAGCAAATTCCAGGAAGCCAGAGCTACACAGTGAGTGAAGCCTTCTCTGTCTGTCTGTCTGTCTGTCTGTCTGACACATACACACGTAATTATAATTTGGGTTAAACAATAATAACAAAATCAGTGTGAGGTTATTCTTTACTCTTTCCTAATGCATGACAAGTTATCCAGTACCTATCTCTTTATAGTTTTAATACAAAAGACTGCTGAACTGTTAACTGTGTTAAATCAGTCAGAACAAATGTCGCAGAGGGGCAGTGGTGGCACATGCCTTTAATTCCAGCACTCAGGAGGCAGAGGCAGGTGGATTTCTGAGTTTGAGGCCAGCCTGGTCTACAGAGTGAGTTCCAGGACAGCTAGGGCTACACAGAGAAACCCAGTCTCAGAAAAAAAAAAAAAAAAAAAAAAAAAAGAAAAGAAAAAGAAAAGAACAAATGTCGCATGTACTTAGCATTTTGCAGCCCAGAACCAGCCATTTTAGTTATGAAGAGGCTAATACAGGCCTCTGTATGGTGAATGAAGAAGAAAGACCTGCTAACTTAGGGAGGCTCACCTCATCAATGACATCAGAAACCCCCACCTCAAATGTATAGAGCTATTTTTCTAGACATTTTTGTGATACCTCCAATCGGGGTGTCCGCTTGTACTGAAGTGACACTAGAACAGGTTACTGGAGTGTTCCCAGAGCACAGGACACACAAACTCAGAAGCAGCAGCAAAACAAAAGTAAACGTGAACGAGACGTATCAGATTATTTGCAGACTGTGATTTTTGTTTTTTAGGGCGAGATACAGAAGGAAATGAGTATATCAATGTGTATATATTTGAAAAGCTGTTTAAGTATTGCTTTTGTGTGTGATTGGATCTTATAGAAAGGAGTAGAGACATGGTGTCCATTCATTGTCTATATGCGTTAGCACCACTGTATGGACTTAGACTGGAGCTAAAGCCGTAGAAAAGGCCATCTAGTTGGAGTGTTATGAGAAGGTTATGAGTTGGTGTGTTACATGCCTGGCAGTGGGTAGGAAAGCAGGGAAGACTGTACGCCAGAGCCTCACGTCTGTTGGAGAGCTGTGTATCTTACAGACATTACTGGGTCACAACCACCGGAACAGCTTGTCGGAACAGTCAGACACTGTCTACAGTGCCAGTTGTGTGGATTGCTTGGCTCAGTCAGAACTCGGTAGGAGCAGCAAAGAGAGAGAACCTGATGGAGGAATGTACTGAAATGCTTAGAGGAAGCTCCACAGCAGTACTTGAAGCCCCTAAGATGGTGGTCAGAAGGCAGATACACTTCTGGAAAACACCAGGCCTTGGGGAAAGGATTATGAATCACATTGAAGATTCTACATATTTCCAATTTTTTTCAATTTAATTTAATATCATAGGTGTAGCGGCACATTGGCACACAGGCAGGAGGATCAGGATTTCAAGTCCATTCTTGCCTACTTAATATGTGTGAGGCCAGCCTGGACTGCATGAAAAACTGTTTCTGTATCCTCACCTAACAAAGTTGATATCATAGAGGTGGCCAAGAAAGGTAGCCAAGACTACTGAAGAAAAACCAAAATAGGATGATCCCTGAATATCACATTCCAGCCCAGTGGGGTGTGTAGGGGGTCACAGAAATTCTTCTGCTGAGGATGGCAGTTGAATTCCAGGCATGATTTTCCCAGTGTACATTTCTAACATGCAGGAGAGGTTTAGGGCTTGCTGCAGATGTGCTTTTAAAGATAAAACTATCACCTGACTGCATAGAAGTTTGTCTTTTTTTTTTTTAAAGACAAGGATTATATTTTTATTTTTTTTGATATAGGGTCTCATGTGTAGCTTGCTCTGTCTAGTCCCAAACTTGTGATGTAGACCAGGTTAGCTTCAGATTCACAGAGATCTGCCTTCAGGCATGTGTCACCAAACCCAGCAAAGCATTCTATTTTATAAAGAAAGCAGGGGTTGATTTTTTACATCTGGAAAATAAGCCAGGCATGATGACAAACACTTAAAATTTAAGTAGCTAAGTGAGTGAAACAGGAACACTGCTGCAAATTGGAGGCCAGTTTGGGGGACATTATGAGATTCTTTCTCAAACCAAAGCCAAAATAAAATTCTGGAAAGGCAGCAGCCCTCACAGACAAGAGTTTTGCTGTGTGCCGGGCAGTGGTAGCACACGCCTTTAATCCCAGCACTTGGGAGGCAGAGGCAGGTGGATTTCTGAGTTTGAGGCCAGCCTGGTCTACAGAGTGAGTTCTAGGACAGCCAGGGCTACACAGAGAAACCCTGTCTCAAAAAAAAAAAAAAAAAAAGTTTTGCTGTGTCCCCGACTTTTCTTCTTCAGATTGAATCTAGCACCTTGTGTATGGTATGCAAATGCTCTGCCACCAAGCTACATGCTTACTCATCAGCCTTTGACAGTATGCAGGGAACTGTTACAGAATACATATCACCAAAAGAAGAAGAGAGTGTGTTGACTCTCTTTGAGAAAAATATGATCTATCATATTATCTGCCATTTTGGTACAAGCAGAGAACACAGTGTTCCACAAACAAAACGTGTTTAGCATCGTATAGAGTGTGTCTTTGGGAGCTAAAGAATAGAGAGCCTTATATTTGAATGCTTCCTTCTTGTGTACTTTTGGGGTATGTAGATTGTGTTAGGAGGAGTTGAATGACCAGGATAATGTTTCCTGAGATGTGTCAGGCCTTTTTAAGATCTAAAGCAGAAAATGCACCACATGACTGCTGAGCAGGAAAGAGACCATAATGTTTCTAGAAAGTTCTGTGCTAAGTTGCTAGGAAAAGTAGGAATCTGGGCTGCCTTAGAAGTCTAACACCATTATCTTCAAGACTCTAAGCTACCTGTGGTACACACAATGTCAAGGGTACACAGGACAGTAATTAAGTGGCTTAGTTCAAAGTAGATACTAAAAGATACATTTTGTAAAATGTAAAAATGTAAAAATGACCTATGGAGGGTCAATACCTGGGTAGAGGAGACTCCCAAGAAAGACACATTTAGATATCTGCAACATTAAAACGAATGTACAAATTGAGCCTTAGCAGACTTTTTGGGTTGCTTTCCCACTGGACAGAAGTCATTTGCATTTCTATGGACAAGACTCTGTTGCTGTCAGTTATTCACAAATTGCAGAACAGCTTAGCTTCCCTGAATCAGAATCAGACAGCCCAGCTGTGCCCTAGAATGACAACACACAATTTCTCACTTAACCACAATTTTTTTCTTTATAGTCTCCCCATTTTGGATTGTTTAAAAAAAGCATCTCAAAGTTTTTTTTTAATCACAAAATGAGTCTGGCCTCATTAGGTTTGGTGAGGTTATTTGCATAGGTGCAGCAAGAATGTTAATTTACCATCTGGGCCTTTGATTTTTTTTTTTTTTTTTCTGGAGGTTTCTGTGAGGAATCTTAACCTGGACTACGTTTTTTTAATGGCATATGTTTATTTTACATAGTAATGGGCTTCATATGGTATTTTATACATATTGTGCTGGTTAGTTTTAACTGTCAAATTGATATAGACTAGAATCACCTGAGAAGAGAGTCTTAAGGACATATCATCTAGAACAGGTTAAACTGTGTGTGTGTGTGTGTGTGTGTGTGTGTGTGTGTGTGTGTGTATGCACAGTTGTTCTCTTCATTGTTAATTGATTTAGGAAGACCCTGCCCATTGTAGGCAGAGCCATTCCCTAGGCAGGAGATCTTAAACAGTATGAGGAAAGAAAGCTAGCTGAGAGCAGGTAGTCCTGGCTGCATTTTTCTCTTTGCTCTTGTCTAAGACGTGGCAAGATGTTGAAAGACCTTGAAATATTTACAGTATTCTTTGAGGGTCTGGAAAGATGGAGTTGAGGCAGCTCACAACTTACCTGAAACAGGGGCTACAGAGGATCGGACATCGTCTTTTGGTCTTCAAAGGCACTTTATTCATGTGCACAAACCTATACAACACACATACACACACACACACATACACACATAAAACACACATACATATAGCACAGAACACACACACCAACACACACACGTAACACATTTAACACACACACAAATCTACACACACCACACATAAACCTACATACCACACACAAACCCACACCCCATACATATACAACATATACACACTGCACTTACATCACACACACACACACACACACACACACACACACACACACACACACACAGAGATACTTCCACAGCAGATGGACTTCATTATACATAAGTAACATTTCTAACTAACTTTGCAGAGAAGACCACATCAGAAAGCTGCTCAACTGCGCTGCAGCCACTGGGAATACAGAAGAACGTCAACAATTTGACTCAGGCCTTTGTGTTTCCAATGAAGGATATTAGAGGAGATGAGAATGACTGTACTGCTCTAAACTGCCAATCTAAAGACTCATGCATATAGATGACCATCAACTGATGATGGATACAATAGAATTTTATTCAGCTGGAAACAAAAATGAAATCATGAAAATTACAGGAAAATGGATGGACCAGGAAGATATTATGCTAAGCAAGATACATCAGGCTCAAAAGACAAACCGTGCATGTTTCCTCTAATATGAATTTAAAAATTTCTATGTTTAATTGGCAGTATCCATAGAGGCCAGGAAACTCATGACTGCTGCTGCAAACCTGGTCAAGAGTCTGTAGCGGTGGACATCACAGACCTCTGGGAGAACAAAAGTATTGTTTTGCTATATGGGCACAGTGACAAACCTTCTAAGTATTTATTTTTATCCCCATAGATTTGTGCTGTTGTCAGCCTGTGTCACTTTTGTAGTGGCTATTGCAGAAGGCCACAGCTAGTCAGATAGGTGATGACAGAATAGTTGACCCTCAACATGGCATCTGTAACATCTGAATCAACTCTCCCCCAGCTCAGGGGACATTGTAGGAACAGGGGTTGAAAAGCATATGAGAGCCAGAGGACATAGAGGAATGACTCAAAATCTTGTCATCCAGAAGAGACATGGCCGCTGCAACTGTCCTCACAGCAGCTGTGTTACTTGCACAATATTGACTCTGTCCCCACTTCCTCATGGAAGGCAAAGGGGCTCATGGCAGCTCATCACACACTGAATCTGGTTGCTGGGATGCCACTCTCATTAGTGATGTAGCTACTGATACATTGACCGTGTTCTGGTAAATAACACTTCCTCCACCCATACTTAGGAAAGCAGCCATTATTAAAACCATGGAAACTACTATGTTACTATTAAACCAGAATTTATTGAGGCTAGAGAACTGGCTCAATGGTTAAGAGAATTTGCTATTCTTGCAGCTTACGACCCTCATTTGGTTCTTGGCACCCATACTGCAGCTTACAACCATCTGTTGGTCCAGTTCTAGAAGACCCAGTAACAGCTTCCATCCTCCATGGGTACCAGTCATGCATGTGGTGCACATACATATATGCAGACAAAACATTCATATGCATAAAATAAAAATAAATAAATTTTTACAGTGAAAATGGTTAATAAAGAATTGCTGGATTTTCCAAAGATCAGGCAGGGAGGATAAGTTGCACCTAAGGAAAGTTCCATTTAAGTTTACAAAGGCATAGTCTACTAAGCTGTATGGCTTTGGGCTGACAGACAGCTCAGTGTTAGAAAGTGTGCCTAAAATGCTTGCATGAGGGCCTGGTTTCAACCTCAGTACCAAAGAGGGAGTGTGTTTGAATGTAATGGGTTATAGATCACTTAGTTCCCTTATATATCTAGATATGACATGAAAATACCAAAAATATTTTAGACAAATTGCCATAATCATCTCTTATTGGTTTTTTCAGTTCTATGTAATTAATTCTCTCTCTCTCTCTCTCTCTCTCTCTCTCTCTGTGTGTGTGTGTGTGTGTGTGTGCGCTAATCTCAGGTTAGAAATACTACAGACCCATCTGCTTACTGACTCAGAAGAGCTCAGGAAATTCTGACTCAGCCTACTGGTCCTGTCCTAAAGTGACTTTAGCAATTAGATCAGAAACCTAAGAGGTACTGATTAAAGTACCAGTTACTTAAAGTACATGTATAGGCATTGTCTGTAGCTCCAAGACTGTCTTTGTTGATGACAGGAAGAACAAAACCTGTGGTTGATTGTAGACCTCTGAAAGAAAATAATAAATGCAATAAAAGAAAGTCTATCTGAGGATGAAAAAGAATCCAATGACATTGGTTAATTGCTAATAATTTCTTAAGAACTGATCTGGTGAGATCCTGTTACAGAAATAATGAGTAAGGAGTCTGTTGCTGAAACAAAGCTGGGTCTCTCCCCCCAAAGGCTTTAGAAGACATATTTACACTGTTAATAATCATTACCATTTTGAAAAGAGACAGTTATATTACAGTTAACATAAAAATGAACAAACATAGAGGTAAAATTTGGAGATGTAACACTTATAAGTCTGGAGTCATAATGTAAAAGAATATATCACCGTCACTGAGTCTACAGTAAAATATTAAGTCAGGAGATGTGGAGCCTTCCCTACACAGTTGTACTAAATTAAATTTGATCAATTAACTTTTTTGAGACAAGCTCTCACATAGCTTAGGTTGCTTGTAGTTAATGATAACCTTAAACTTAAATCCTCTGGGCTCTTCCTCTTGTGTGCCATAACTTTTAACATTTGTATTTTAATAAACTCCATGTACTAGTTTGATGGTTAACTCCGTGTGAAATCACTAGTTTATGGGGCTGGAGATTCGCTTTAGTTGTTAAGAGCACTGGCTACTCTTTCAGAGGACCTGGGATTCAATTCTTAGTACCCACATGATAGGTCACAAACAGCTTTGATTTTCCTTCCAGAGGATCTTCTGTTCTCTTTTGGCCTCCACAGGCAGACATACATGCAGTCAAAACAACCAAACATTAAAAAAAGATTAAAAAATTAAAAAGAAAAATAAAATCACTGACTTAGAGTATGTTGGATTCAACTTTAAAAGTAAGATTCCAGTCAAGTAAGCACTGCAAATGATAACCAAAATTATCCTTGATAACATTTTACTGCTTACTACCTAACATCTGACAAAGCACCATCAAGATTGGTGAATTGAAACATTGACACATCTCCAGGAACCACACAGGAAGTGGCCAATTTCTTAAATATTCATTTATTTATTTACTACACATCTGTGTGTGAGCACACGTTCTTTCATGCCACCTTGTGGAAACCAGAGACAGCTCAGCTGTCAGCCTGGTTGCTAACGCCTCTCTACGAGCCCATTGGCCCATATCCAATCTCTAGTGCATTCATACCAGTAATATTTTTCCTATATAAGCTAAATCTAGGGAAGGCTGAGCACTTTTATTCTGATTGGAAAATTTACATGAAACACATCAAGAATAATTTAGTAAAGTTTAATTATTTCTAATGAATTGCTTAGAGTATCTAATCTAATGCAGCAAATTATTGGCCTGTCTATGATAAAATCTTAAAGCTAGTTTTAGGGAGGTAAGAAGTCATGAGTTGTCAAGAGGATGGGTCGGAGTGCTATGAGTGCTGTCTTCAGGACACCAGGTGGTTGCTGTAATGATGAATACAGAGCAGCAGTGAGCTCTGGAGTAAAGCCTGCACGCACATGCACTCAGACATGCACACACACACACACACACACACACGCACATATGCACACACATGCACTCACACATGCACACACACACACATATACACACAGACACACTCACACATGTGCATACACACATACACACACTCACACACAGACGCATACAGACACACATACTCATTCACACATACACATACACACATGCACACACACATGCACACATACACATATACACATGCACATACATATGCACACATGCATACACACACATACAGACACACATACACACACACTCACAGACACACATACACATATACACATGCACACACACTCACATACATATATATACATATACACAGCTGCATATACATGTTCACACACTCACACACAGACACATACACACATACACACACACAGACTCATACAGACACACACTCACGCATATATATACACAGATGCATACACCCATTCACACACTCACACATATTTACTCATGTACTCATTCACACACACATAGGGACACAGTCACACACACACTCACACACATATACAAAGACACACACATACATACACACATGGACTCACACACACAAACTCAGATTACACATATATGCACACTCATACACATATACACATGCATACACACACAAACACAAACACAGAAAATACACATGTACACCCACTCATACACACATAGACTCATATACACATTCACACACACATTGGCATATACACACAGTGACATACACAGTTACATGCTCACATATGCTCATACACTCATACACGATCATACACACATATAATATACATTCTCACATGCACGCGCATGCGTACACACACGGATGTAGAATGAGAACTAATTGAGAAGAACAAAGGAGTTGACAGGAGTGGGAGGGGGCTAAGAGATGGTAATAGTGGATAAACATGATCCACAGTGCATGTACACATACATGAAATTGTCAAAAGAAATAAAGAAAAGTTTTTCAGGATTATGATTAAATTTATTAAACATAAATGTACTTTTCTTCATTTTTTATTGGTAATTTTATTTATTTACATTTCAAATGTTATCCATCTTCCAGTTTCCCTGTCCCCTCCTCCCTCCCACTACCTCTATTAGGGTGTTGCCCCATTTGCCCACCCACTCCTGCCTCAGTGGCCTAGCATTCCCCTATCCTGAGTCATCAAGCCTCCACAGGACCAAGGGGATCCCCTCCCAGTGATGCAACCCTCTGCTATATATCCAGCTGGAGCCATGGGCACCCCCTGTGTACTCTTTGGTTGGAGGTTTAGTCTCTGGAAGCTATGGGTGTCTGGTTGATTGATATAGTTGTTCTTCCTATGAGGTTACAAACCCCTTCAGCTCCTACAGTCCTTGCCCTAACTTCCCCATTGGGGTCCCCGCACTCAGTGCAATGTTTGGCTGTGTACATCCACATCTGTATTGGTCCGGCTCTGGCAGAGCCTCTCAGGGGACAGCTATACCAGGCTCCTGTCAGCAAGCACTTGGCATCAGCAATAGTGTCTGGGTTTGGTGTCAGCAGATGGGATGGATCCCTAGATGGGGCAGTCTCTGGATGGCCTTTCCTTCAGTCTCTGATCCATTCTTTGCCCCTGCATTTCCTTTTGACAGGAGGAATTCTGGATTAATATTTCTGAGGTGGGTGGGTGGCCCCATCCCTCAACTGGGGGCCATGCCTATCTACTGGATATGGTCTCTACAGGTTCTAGCTCCCCTTTGTTGGGTATTTCAGCTAAAGTCCTCCCTGTTGGGTTCTAGGAACCTCTTAAGTCCCTGGCATCTGGGACTTTCTAGTGGCTACCCCCAGTTCCTCCTCCCCCACTGCTAAACACCTACTTTCAAATTCCTGACCCTTTGTACTTCTCATCCATCTCCTCCCATATCCGAACTGGCTCTTGGGAGATGGTGGCAGGAAGATCAGAAGTTCAAAGTCATTCTTGGACACCTGGTGGATTGGAGGCCAGTCTGGGCTACATTAGACTAGTTGGGGGCAGGGGATATCTTAGTTAATTTTGTATTGCTGCACCCAAACATTATGACCAAACTAAGTTTTTTTAAAAATTAAATTTAATTTTTTTTTCAATTTTGATTATTTTATTTACATTCCTATCGTTGCCATCCCTTCTGGTCCTCTTCCTCTCACAGTTGCTTATCCCATTCCTCCTCCCCCTTGTTTCCAAGAGGGTGCTCCCCTCCACCACCACCAAGCCTCCCCCTTCCCTGGGGCCTCAAGTCTCTAGAGGATTAGACACATCTTCTCCCACTAAGGCCTGACCAGGTAGTCCTCTGCTATATTTGTGCTAGGGGCCTTGGACTGGCCCATGTATGATCCAGGTTGGTGGCTCAGTCTCTGGGAGCTCCCTGGGGTCTCAGTAAGTTGAGACTGCTGGTCTTCCTATGGGGTCGAGGGAGACCAAACTAAGTTTTAAAAGAAAGTCTTTAATTTGGGGTTCATCATTCCAGAGGGTTATAGTCTATGGCCATCATGTCAGGGAACATAATGGCAGGCAGGCAGGCAGGCAGGCAGGCACGGTGATCGTTTTAATTAGGATTACTATCGATGTGATCAAACACCATGATCAAAAACAAAGACTACAATTCTACATCACTGTTCATTATCACAGGACATCAGGAACTCAAAAGAGCAGGAACTTAGACATATAGCTGATGCAGAGGAGTGCTGCTTTGGGAACTTTTGAAATTGAATAAAAGCGTTTTGTATTGTGATATGGCAATGAAACTCGTGGGGTCAGGGAGCATAATGTGGCAATTTCCTGTGTCTGCCTCTTGAGTGCTGACATTACAGGCATGCAGTACTCTATCAGTTGAGCTTCATCTAGACCCTTCAGAAGGGACTTTCAGGGATCATTTGGAAAACTGTGTCCCTGAGAACCTAAAGGGCCAACACAGCTAGTATTTGACCTGTATGACAGAAGGCTATATGAAAGGGCTGTGGGTGAGGAGGACGTCTAAGCCACTAAACGCAGACAAGTGTGCTTCTGGTAGCCCAGATACAGAAAGGAGAAAATGAACATCACAGTCATCTTCAAGGATCTCCTGTCCAAGTGGGATCCCTGCTAGAAGATGCTAGGGAGAAGGGGTCATAGGGGAAAACAGAAGCCTGGGACAAATGTGTCAAGGAAGGGAGGTGCTACAGTGCAGTGTTCTCAGTGGTGACAAGGGCTTTGCATAAGTGCCCCATGAACACCCACCAAGATCATGGACCACCAGCATCCCCACGAGAAACCTGAAGACCCACTATAGCAATCAGAGGCTAAGGTGGTGGGGGCCACCAGTACCACGTGAAAAAACAAAACCACTTGAATCTGCATCGTGTTGTCTCATGTCCTATCACCCTAATTCCATTTAGCTCAGGCTTCTGGTCAGAATTGTTTTGGACTAAGGAAGGAGAAAAAAGATGGAACCTACACCTGACATTGCAAAGTGGTAAGAACCTGAGACTACATAAGCCATGGGTCCTAAGGGAAACCCTCTTAATAATGCTCTGTTAGAGGGGGTATGACAACAAAATGACTCCTAATGGCATATACCCATAGATCAGAGCATTGCTCACAGCTCATCAGAGAAACTCCTTTTCACAGGAGATGGTAATTAACACAGAGACCCACAAATAGACAATGTGTAGAGAGTGAGAGAGTTTGGGACACCCTTAAATGGAATGTCTTTATCAAACCCTTCCTCTCAAGGCTCGGGGATCTCTGCAGAAAAGGAGGTGGAAAGACTGTAAGAGCCAGATAATGAATGTTTCCAAGGAAACAGCATCTTCCAGACACAACAGGCAAGGATGCAGGTAAGGATTCACAGAGATTGTGGCATCGCACACAAGACCTGCTCAGGTTCAAAACACAGAAGCTCCCAACACTAAGAAGAGAAAGTGATCAGAAAGCCCCACCCCTAACCAAGAAACTTTTTGCAGCTGATACTGGCCGGGAAAGTGAAAGATCACTTTTCTGCAACAGTGTCATTGTGTATATCAAGCACACTCCACGGCAGAACCCATGCCAAGGAGTAGTTAGCCAGCATAAAATGGACTCTCTCTTTTTCTTTAAGGAGGTGTTTTTTCTGTTTCTTGGTTCCTATTTATGTATTTTAAAAGGGAATTAAAATAAAATTGTGTAGATAGGGAGATGGGAAAGATCTGGTAGGAGCTGGGGGGGGGGGAGAAGGAATAGGCTCAAAATATATTGCATAAAACATTTTTAACCAAAAACCTTAAACAATGTTTTTTCTTTTTTAAAATATCAACAACACCAACAACAAGAAGAGAGAGATTTGTCTTAAATATGAGTTTGACCATTGTGGGAGACCGTGATTGATTTATGACTAAAAATGACTGGAGGACTTTTAAATTTTCCAAGTGTCTGGGAAAAGGAACCCATACAAGGTTTCATTAGTGGCCAAGGGAGAAACCAGGCCCTAAGTAGGAGGACTAGGAATTAAGTTGCTTTAGGACTTCAGCAGTCTAGGAAGCTTGCATGATGAAGGGTGTAGGCAACAAGTGGAGACTGAACATTGCCTTCAGTATGAATTTATCAAACAGTAGAATAGAAAGTTCTGTCCCATGTATCAGTATTTTACAGATGCTTTTGTATAAAGGACTCACCCAGGTATCCTGTTAAAGTGAGATTCTGACTTCAGTCTGAGTTGGGCTTGAGGTCCTTTGCTCCTAGCAATTTACCAACTGGATCACACCTTTAAGAAGGAAATATGGAGGGCTGGAGAGATGGCTCAGTGGTAAAGATCACTTGTTGCTCTTACAGAACTAGGATTCAGTTCCCAGAACCTACACTGCAGTTCACAACCATCCTGACGCCTGTTACAGAAAACTGGCGCCCTCTTCTGGCCTCCACAGGCACTGTATGCACCTAAATACATTCAGACAAAAATACTCACGCATAAAATAAAAATAAATGAATAATTTAAAAAGAAGGGAGAACATTGAAGAAAAGATAGGAGAATAAGGGGAGAAAGGGATTAAAGTTACATTGGAGAGTTACAAAGTGTCAGTCTTTGTAAATTCACATTGTTCCACAGCTAGTGCTGTTGGATGACATCAGCATTTGAACCCAGGCAGGAAGCCAGTGAGGACAAAGAAAAGCAGCTGGGGTTGGGACAGGCCTGTGGTTGTTAGCTCACCATCCCCTCCTCCCCATCCTTTAAAAACAAACATTAGTGGCCAGAGAGGTCTTGGGCTAGATACCTGTGTGAGGGACATGGGTCGTGGAAGTTTATCTTGCAAAGGGAAAGTGTAGAAGTGAATAATCTTACACATTTGCGTGTGCTGAGAATTAAAATTGAAAGTCAATAAAAAGAGAACGTTGGAGGACAGTTTAGAATAAGAAAGCAGAAGATATTTTTGTGTAAAGCATGTTTAAACAGATTTGACTGAGTGAACAGAATAACATAAGTTAGTCAAAGGAAGAGGAGGGAAAACTTTTGGGACAGAGGAAGAAAAGAAATTGTTTCTGATGTAGGAACAAACAGAACTTATACTTTTTGCATTTTTTTTTTTGAGGGACTCTTTTTGTGTGTGTTCTATTTATTTATTTATTTAGATACTTTATTTAGATTTCAAATGTTTCCCCCTTTCCAGGTCTCCCCTTTGGAATCCCCTGTTTCCTCCCCCTCCCCCTGCCTCTATGGCGGTATTCCCCCACCCACCCACCCACTCTCGTCTTCTTGAGGGAATCTTTCTAATTAGCCCAGATTGGCCTTGAACTAACAGTACAGCCCATGTTAGCATCGAACTCTTTATCTTCATGCCTTTGCCTCCTAGGTGCTGAGCTTACAGACCTGTGACACTATGCCCAACTCCAAATCGGGCTTTTGAACAAAGGAAGGATACTAGATGTTTAGAAAGAGGTCAGAACAGGAGGGAAATGTTAAAGTCTCAGGGTGCATTGGTAGGATGTGGGCTTCTTAAAGGGATCCATCTCTGGATTCCGAGCCAGATGCAGTCATGAGGTGACCCTGGAAACGAGATAGCTTATGCTGAGAAAGGCACCAATACCGGGCTCCTGTTCTTCCTTCCTTCGTGGTCTCACAGGTATCTCAGGTTTCCACTCACACTTCTCATCCATTCTTTCTCCTAATGTGATCGGAGGCCGCACTGGGTACTGGGTTTTCAAACCGTGCACTCACCTTCACTGCCCACTCTTTTAGCATAGCACTTTCCTGGAGGTATGCAAGTTTCTACGGTTATGTAACCGAAGCTAGTGATCTTTCTTTTCCTTTTTCTTTCCTTCCTTCCTTCCTTCCTTCCCTTCCTTTCTTTTTAAATGAGGTTTTACTGTGCATCGTGCTCCAGCCTCCTGAGTACTGGGAACACAGGCAATTTCTTTTCCTCTTCATTTGTTTAAAATATTTTTCTTCCTTGGAATTCTACTTTCTCTTGCTATTCATCTGAAACATGTTCCCTTTTCAGAGCTCCGGAGAAGTCTGGCTCAGAGAGTGCTTCCTTCACAAAGCCCTCAGCCCCATCCCTTCAAAACCCCTACTTATCCATTGCTGCCCATTCGATGGAAGCATAGTTTTCTTGAAATATTTTGTGTACACTAGTACAAAAGTGAATGGATCCCAGGCACAGACAGCAGTGTGTCCACCTTCACAGGTCTAGATTCTGGCTTGTAGTCCCTCTTCTAGAATAGTAAATATTTATTCTCCCAGGATGCTCAGCAGCTCCGTTCATTTTAGAACTGTCATTTTCTAGGTATAGTCCCAATGTCCCATGAAGGCAAGGGTCACTTGAAACATTGTTAAACTCCAGACTCCTGGAGTTTGCCTTAAAATTAAATTATCATGTTGTCCAGGGAAAGAATGTCAAAAACTGATTCTTATTATGATGGAAAATTTGGAAATATTGTTGAGTAGCTTTTAGGTCATAGAATTATCAGGGTGGCCAGGTGTTCATTCTGCTCACCTTTTCCTGTACCTTCACCCTGCCTGTTCCTATTCAGCAGTCTGAAGTCCCAGGCCAGAAGCTTTCCTTCCTTAGGTTTGGTATTTATACATTAAATGACCACCTGACCACCGAAGTCATGCAGATCCTGCATAACAATCAGAAAAAGAATGATTAAGCACGTTACCAAAGAATAAGGCTGTAGAGCCAAGCCAGCCTAAGAGTTGAGGTAGCTGTAACATTGCCTTACCCCTGAAGAATGGAGAATGTCACCTGAATGTACCTGATGCCACCTAAGCAGTGAGTGAGTAGCTCCCAGTTCTGAATTGATTACTGTTCTCAGCAATGCAATGCCGGACAGAGCTCCACAGGGATGCTACAGAGAAATGTGGTGACTCAAGACCCAGTGAGAGCAAAGCCTGCCACCCAAGACTTCATGGAAGGGAAGATGTATTTGTTTCTTTGTTTTGTTTTGTTTTTTCTCTTCACTGTGACTGAATAAATGCTTGGCAGAAACAGTCTAAGGGAAGAGCTTGAGAGATACAGTTTATCATGGAAGAGAAGGCACTGTGGAGTACATGATAGCTTGAGGCTATTACCAGGCTTGCTATATCTCTGCAGACATATGAATGTGGTGACATTTGTTGTAGCCTCAAGTCAGCATCTCTGTATTGCCTATTCTCATTTAGCCATCCTTTGATGAAGGTGGTGGTGGTGATGATGATTGCTGACTGACTAAACTACAAAATTTATCTCTACTCAGTTTTTCACTTGAATTATAACTCCAGACAAGTCATTTCACCTTAGTTTTAAATTCTTTAAGGCAGAGTATATGAACAAGAGGAAGCATTTTGAAAGAGTTAGGTGTTGTGTGATAAAGAGGTAGCATCATCACAGCTCTGCATGTGTGACATCACCGACAGTCCAGCAAGTGTAGTGGTATCTATTAGGCCTCAAGAGCTAGGACACTATTTAGTTATCAAAACAGCCGAGAAACAGCCTGTCCAAGCTGTTTTCTGCCTCACGGCAACCCAGGCCTTTCATGGCCTTGGTGAAGCCATTTCCTTGCTGTGGTGTAGGAGTACACAGCAGCTGGCTTCACAAGTCCCTTTCTCCGTGCCACAATTCCATCCTTCTCTTTTCCTCTTTCTTCTTGTGAGTCTGTTTCTCCCCCTTCCCAAGCCTCATCATGGTCCTTCTCACGTAAACCCATTGCCTGATTCCCTTCCTTTCATGACTGCCTTTTGTCGGGTCCCCATTGCTCTCCCTCAGTCCAGATATTCTTTCTCCTCTCCTGGTCCCAAATGCCCATTTTAGCTGTAACAGTACTGGCTTTTTATGCATCAATAGCTGTAGGGTTAAATGGGGAGTGTGGGAGAGTATTCTGAGTCCGCCCCCAGGGCTCAGGCCTCTGGGAGTGACTGGAAGAGGGAAGTTTGACCCGCCTCACCCCACAGCACCACTGGGTGGGTGTCAGGCTGTGAGAAGCCGCAGGGTGGAGCGAGGCCTGCGGTCCTGAGTACTGCACAGAGCTGGCTCAGTCTGGTTCTCAGGTTCATGGGCATCCCAGGCACTGCTGGATGCAGAGGAAGAGCTGAGAATGGAGTCTCCCACTCCCCACACCCCCCTACTCCCACCCACCCCCACCTCCACCCCCACCCCCTTTCTCGATGGATCTAGTCCGGCCGAGGAGGAAAATGTGGGGAGGAACTCAGCTGGGTCCCACAGGGACCGGGTCCTTGGCTTGTCACTGGCTAGCTCACTTGGTTTAGTGGCAGCCATGGCTGGGAGCCCTGAGAGGCCTTCTGCAGGAGACTAGACGAGGCTTTTTAGACAAAAGACTTGTTCCACTGCTTCTGATGGTGGATCCTGATGAAGAGAGACAGTCCATGTTTTTAGGGCGTTTATTGTCATGGGGGAATGTGGAGAAGAGAGAATCCATACCCCACACTCTCAGGGCAGGCATGAGGGTAAAATACCTTTTGCAAGGAGGAGTGGCTGGGAAGGGGAAGGGGGTTTATTGGCTAAGCCTCTAGCTGCCTCTTTAAAGTGGGAATGTCTTGAGGCTACATGACCACACCTCTACCTGTGGAGGGGCTTGGGCATTGCCCTTACATGACTGATAGTCACAGACCTATGGAGGAGAGCTGTGGCCTTGTGTCAGGAGTCTCAGGCTCAGGAGCATGGCAAAATGCCTACCGTCCCTTGTAGGGTTATCCCTACTGGGTCCCAGGATTTTAAACCTTAGTTCAGCCAGAAACCAGGCTACCTTTCGTGGTCCCACAAATAGCAGCTTTTTTGGCCTTAGCCTGTGAGGTTTTGGGGTGTCAGATGTTGGAAGCACATGGCCCTCTGTAGCTTCTCCATCCGGGAGTGGGTGTGGGAGGTCAGGGCCAGCCCTTGAGAAGGAGAAGCTGACCTAGCTTGTTCTGGGACTTGAAAGGAGCAGCGGCCTTCAAGTCAGTACTTTCAGGAACCAGAAGTTTTGTGTGCCACGTGTAGGGGCCTCTCTGGGACACATTTAGCATATTTACACCTCCCTCTGAACTGGTTTGATGTGGTTCCACCTTCAGGCTCTGACCTTGAGACAAGTTCCAAGGAGGAAGACTGACGCAAAGACCCAGCAGGTAAGAGCCAGTACTGACTTGTGGGAGGTTACTCCTTGCCTGCATTGTCTGTGTAAAGAAAATAACTATTCTTATAATTCTGTAACTGTTAAATTATAATTGTTACGATTAAGGATTATTTGGGGAATGCAGATTTGTTGGTAGTGATATTGCATCTCCATGAGAACCCTCGGTATTTTCTCTTTTGAAAGCTTAGAGATGGCCTCAAAGCAGCCGCCCTCATTTCCCACCCCCCAAGTGCTCTATCTTCAAGAGAAAAACTAAGCAGAGACCCAGAGGCCTAGTAAAGATTGCACTTCGGACACAGTCATACACCTCCCCCCTGAAAACCCAAGTGAAAGACATTTTTAACTATTTTTAGTATTCTCACATGGGTGAAAGTGGAAAAAAATTGGGGACTAAATTTTTTTTTGCATTTTCCTCTGCCCAAATGTACATGATGTTCCTCATCTTCTAGATCTGTTCTCCATCTGGTACCATGCCAAGGGACTGAATGCTCAAATCTCTTACCTGAGTTTAAAGCCACCACCCCTCCTCCCTTTTTGTCATGTTGGTGATTGAATCCAGGGCCTCCTATATGTATGCTAGGCAGATTATCACTAATCTGGACTCTTAGACCTGGGATCCACTTCCTAACAGAATAAATCTTTAGAGATGTCAAGACAAAGAGATGACAAAGTTTTGGAAACTATAAAGAAACAGATGAATGTGTATTTATTAGCCTAGTAGACTCATCTAAGCAGATTCTTAGCAATGCACTGGGTAAGTAAAGAATTGCCGCAGTTAAATAATAAGAATGTCAAAAGACCCAAATGTTGGTAAGGCAAAGCATCCCTGCAACAAAACCAGCAAGGGAAGAAAAATAATAGAAGATTGGTGAAAGCTGTTAAGAAGAGGGTCGACTTCTGGATTTCTTCCCTAACTCTCTTGTTCCCTTCAACAGACAGAAAACTAGTGATTTACCCAGAGGATGTAGAGTTGAGGGTCCTCCAGGTACCTTTGAGAACAGAACATCACAAACAAACTGGAAACTCGAGTGTGGATATGGTATAGGTATGCATGCTAAATGGCAAACCTGGTCTTCTTTCTCCCATGGACTCCCCAGTGACAGGACCAAGGGCTTTACCTCCTACCCAGGAGTTAGGAAAACACTATCAGAGATGAGAGCAGCCCTCAAATAAAGATCTGAAGATCTTGGTGGTTGAAATTCTCTCCAAAGAGACTAACTGGTTGCCCAATGCCTTGCTTACTTTTCTGTTGTTGCAAAGAGACACCATGACCAAGGCAGCCTCTAAAAGAAAGTATTAAATTGGTGGCTTGCTTACAGTTTCAGTGGGTGAGTCCATGACCACAGTGGCTGGGAGTACCGTATAGGCAGGCAGGCAGGCTTGTCAGTGGGGCAGTAGCTGCGAGCTTACATCTGATCCACAAGCAGAAGTCATTAAATTAAAAATGTATCTCTCATGGATACATTTGACAAAATCTGCTAGATAGACAGGCTGGCCTTGGATGGCCAATTCTCCTACTTCTAAATCCAAATGCCTAGATTCTAGGCCTAGGCCGCCATTCCTAGAACTTAATCTACTTGTTTATTTACTTATCTTTGTGGTGCTGGGTATTAGATACAGGGCTGCAATGAATGCTATATACATATTCTGTCACTGAGCCACACTCTCAGCCATAAGGATTTTTAAACATATTTTTAAAACAGTATTAATTCCAAAAGCCATAAGAGCTAGGCCTACTGCTCAATTGATAGTGTTTTCAACACCATGCGTGAGGTCTTAGTTCAATCTCTTAGCACCACATAACTGACTTAGACCACAGCAGACATGACTGTGGGCTTCTGTATTGCTGGAACTCTAGAGGTAGAGGCAGGAGGTCAGGAGCTCACAATTATTCTAGGCTATACAAAGAGATTGAAGCCAGCCTGGGATATAGAGATGATGTTTCAAGAATGAATAAATAAATAAGTCGTGTTAAATAAAATATCCAGAATTTAAAGGTAGCATAAGAGCTCTTGAATGAAGTGAGCTGACTGAGTCATGCAAACATGGCTGGGTCTTGTTAAGCATTTTGATATTTTGTAGGTTATCTAAGTCAGTCCTACTTAAAGTGAGAAGGAAATATACAGAGACATGGAAAGAAGACTAGAAGAGAGTAAAAGACTGTCACTGAGTATTATTTTGGAACCTGGTTGCCTTAACAGATATTTCATTTTAGTTAATTACATTGGGAAGAAAGTGATGCTAAAGGTGTGTGTGCCCGCACGATAGTGTGTTTAATGGGCTGCTAATAGAACTGGGAGTTCAATCATCATCCTTCATGTTGGGCAGTGAATAGACCATTCTGCCACACAGAAAAACAGCAGTAAGATGGGCAGCCTGTTTAAAGATATGGAGGTAAGAAAAAAAAAAGATAAGAGACTTGAAAGTGATTCTTCATGGAAGTAGGCTGGGTCCATTAGTCTTCATGAAATCAGTTGGTTCTTCATGTACACGCCTGGCTAACAAACTCACCACAAGTTTGATGTTTCAGTAAGAGGCTGATGTACTCGGGGGGAGCAGAACTTTACTGGGTTCATTACACAGATATAATGATCCAGTA
The DNA here is from genome assembly GCA_019843965.1 of Rhynchomys soricoides. Classification (NCBI taxonomy): domain Eukaryota; kingdom Metazoa; phylum Chordata; class Mammalia; order Rodentia; family Muridae; genus Rhynchomys; species Rhynchomys soricoides. The sequence goes on from JADRCH010000459.1 coordinate 697,915, forward strand.
TCATATTTACTTTGAGGTACATAAGTAAATGCTACTGGAATTGTCTTGCTGCTGGGGCCTCTAACACTCATATGGAACTCACACTTTCTAAAGGGAACTCTCTGCTTCATGTAACCCGATGACCAACACCAAACAATTGAGTATCCTCAGGTAAGAGATACTGACTGCTGTGGGAGAACAAAGCTCAGAAAGGTAAGTACTCTGTCAGGGCTGGCCTTTCCAAAGTTGGTAAAATGGCAGTGGCGTAGGATAAGCACCAGAGCCTTCTATCACTGTGGTCTTTTCTCTCCATGCCATGAATACAACTGGTCTCATCTGGCCAGATCTCTTCATCTGTTATGTAGCTCTTGTTTGTGCTATGCCATTGTTCTAGGTTGACAAATGCAGCTGCCTCCTTCTTGACCCACATGAAGCCCCCCCCCCCAACCCCGCTACAGTAACTGAAAATGCCTCTGAAAGCCAGGCTCCCACCACCTTCCTCTGAACTGCTCCTGTAGGTTTTTCTTGGTGGTGGTGGTGGTGGTGGTAGTGAATATAGGTCCACATGAAGGCTGCTCAAGGGCCGGGTTTCAAATGCCATGAAATAATACCCTATTAATTCAGGAAAAAGCAATATTGCTAACTTTGGAGCATCAGGATGCCATCTCTGGATTAGGCAAGAATGGGATTCTCTTGTTTCTGTCTGGGTAAGGCCTTTATAGCAGTCCTTCCTTGCACACATTCAGCTAGGTTACCTTGTTTCTTAAGATATAATTGAGGTGCTATATTCCACTGTAGAATGTCTTGGCTTCTTGCCACTTCCACGTTGCTCAAAAGCCTGCTTGCTTTGCCCTGAGAAACCGGACACCTTATCTCTATCTACTCTTATCCTCCAAATGTATATTTCTTGGGAGCCCTCCAGTTCTTATCGATCACTACTTCTACGCCTGCTTAGAGTTCTGACGTCTAAAACTGTTTGATTAAGACAAATTCTATTTGAGTGGATCTAATTCATTAACTGTTTCCTGTCCCCAAGATGTGGCTATGTGGCAAGGTTGGAAATTCTATTGCCGAAAGCCTGGGTCCTATCAAAAGGGAAGCGATGATCTTTGCGTACGCCCCTAGTGATGAATCAAAGTTCTGGCTGATCAAGTGCCCCCTAAGCTTGAGAAAGTGGTGGCTGATGTTCAGAGTGCAAGCGGCAGCCAAAGGATCATGGTTTGACCCTATAATAAGGTTTGTAGTTTGCTGGAGAGCTGTACATCCAGTGTACCACAACAGCAAGGCTGAGACACGTCCTGCTGTCTTCACCATGCCTCCTGCTCGGTTTTCCTTTCCACTCCCACAGATTCCTTGAATGAAGAGCCCAGAACTCATCTTTCTCTTCCCACTAATCAGATCTGACCAATCAACATTTGTTTCTGACTGCAGATGTCTACATTTGTGGTTACAGCCTTTTCTCTCTAGCTCACCACCAGGAGTTTCTGAGACACAGATATGAAACCTGCTTTCTTGGGAGATGTTAAATGCTGAGATTTCCAGGATACTGCCCAGTGCTTTTGTGTCATGGAAGATGTTTCTAAGGGGCTTCCCTATGGGGAGAGAGAGGGTAGGACAAGGGTTGATGATGGATACAAGGCTGCAGGATACAAATATAATATCTATCTGTTCTCGGTTTTGAACCCTAGTAGGAGTTTTGAATGGTTCCAAGTTGCTGTCAACATGTTCCTCCATCCCGGAACGATCCCCCACCCCTGGAAATCAAAGTCAGGATTCATGATAAAAAGAAAATGGACTTTGGAGTCAGGCAGAGCTGAGTTCAATTACTAACTTCACTTTCCAGTATCATTCTACAGCAGGTTCTGACTCTCCTCTTAGAACTTGAAGTTCTGTTGTTTTCAGCTGTGGACAGCTATCTGTGTAAGTCAGTTTCCTGATACCATAACAAATTACCTGAAACAATTGCCCTAGAAAGAGGAAAAGTTAGCCAGGTGGTGGTGGCACACACTTTTAATCCCAGCGTGCAGGAGGCAGAGGTAGGAGAATATCTGAATTTGAGACCAGGCTGGTCTACGGAGTTCCAGGACAGCCAAGAGAGGCTACACAGAGAAACTCTGTCTTGAAAAATCCAAAACCAGCCAAACAAATAAAAGACAAAAAAGGAAAAGTTTGCTTGGCTCACAGTTTTGAGGGTTTGGCTTACTAACTAAACTGGGGAACAACTAAACAGTCCCCATTCCATTGCCCTAGGGATGTGGAGGGCTAGTAAATCATACTGGGAGGCAAGTGATATAGCAAAACTATTTACTTCATGATGGGAAAGAAGCAAAAAGAAAAATAGGAGGCTGGCATTCCAATATCCTCTTTGTGGGCATGCCTCCAAAGGCCTGAAGGCTTCCTACTAATCCCCATTTCTTTAACAGGTTTAGGTTGAGGGGGGACCACCTTTAATCCTAGCATTTGGAGGCAGAGGCAGATTTCCACATAGCAGGTTCAGGCTGGCTGGGGAGACAGCTCAGTTGATAAAGTACGTGCTGTGCAAACATGAAGATCTGGGTTAGAGTCCCAGAACCCACATTTTAAAAGCCAGGTGCCGAAGTACATGCTTTTAGCCCCAGCCTTGAAGAGGTGTACACAGATAGATCCTACAGTTCTCTGGCTAGTATACTGTTCCAAGTCAGTGAGGGACCCTGTCTCAAAAAACAAGGTGGCTGGCTCCTGAGGAAAGACATCTGAGGTTGACCTATGTCTTAGTCAGGGTTTTTATTCCTGCACAAACATCACAACCAAGAAGCACGTTGGGGAGGAAAGGGTTTATTCAGCTTACTCTTCCACGTTGCTGTTCATCACCAAAGGAAGTCAGGACTGGAACTCAAGCAGGTTAGGAAGCAGGAGCTGATGCAGCAGCCATGGAGGGATGTTTCTTACTGGCTTGCTCAACTTGCTTTCGTATAGAACCCAAGACTACCAGCCCACAGATGATACCACTCACAAGGGGCCCTCCCCCCCGATCACTAATTGAGAAAATGCCTTACAGCTGGATCTCATGGAGGCATTTTCTCAACTGAAGCTCCTCTCTCTCTGATAACTCCGGCTTGTGTCAACTTGACACACAAAACCAGCCAGTACAACCTATCTCTATGCTAGCAAACACATACGTGCACACACACATGTGTACCCACCACCATGTGAACACACATACACAGCTTTATCATATGTGCCCACCTCTCCATATGCACCTTCCACCACTTCCCAATATCATGAAGCTGGCATCACCACTTTAGTTAACCTGTGGGCATTTGGGAGGTCACTCTACATCCGAACGATAGATTGTCCATCTGCAGAGCACCTGTTTCCTGGTGCCTTTCTTCCTCTGGGTCATAAAGTAACTTCAGGTTTCGCCCTTCTTATGTTGTATGCTGGTACAATGGTAATTCATTTTATGCTTACTACTCTATATCATTCTGAAACAATATTATGGATCTACTGTTAGACAGTTGGAACTGAAGCTCACTGAGGTACTTTGAATGAATAAAACTACGTTATCCCCTCCTCCCCCCCTTTTCTAGACAGGGTCTTACTGTGTAGCTCTGAGTATCATATAACTTACTATGTAGATCATGCTGGCCTTGTCTCTGTCTCTGGTGCTAAGATTAAAGGTGTGCACTACCATGCCTAGCTTCATACAACACAGGGTGGCTAGCGCTCCAGGGGTTGAAGAGTCCAAGCCCCGTGACCGAGAGAGAGACGGCTTTGGAGCCAGGTCCTGAGCTTACATCTGGACTCTCTTCTGGATGTGGGGACTTACATAACTACCTAAGCTTCCCTAGATCTACTTTCCTCACTGTTGGAGAAGAGAACTGCTCTGAAGGGTCTTGGGAAGTAAATCAAGGAATCTATCCAAATGCTTGTCACGAAAGCATCAGGAAGCATCAGATTTCACCAGCACCTCCCCTGTCACCTGGCTCTGCCGTCTTCTTGTTATATCATCCCGGTTCCAGCCCAAGAGAGAAAAGAGGCAAGAACACAAATAATCATCAGGAGAGACTGCAGTGAAGTACTGAACAAGCAGACTTCTAAAGTGACCAAGCAGAGGCTCACGGGGACAGTGACATCGAGTCTGCACTAGGCATGATTTGCTGAGTTGCAGCAAACACACAACGGATGGGGGATGCTCGGGACTTCACATCTGGCAATAAGATAGTGCACAGAGTGGGGTGATGGAGGTGTGAGTGCTCTGTGAGTGAAGGGTTTCAACACGTGCAGTGGTATTTCTCAAGCTATGTCCTGTACTTGGTTCAAGGTCAAGCTTGGGCTACAGTACGTAGGCTCACACTGGAAGTTCAAAAAGGCTGTACTCAGTCTTCCTTCACCCCAGCTCCTGCTCTCTCTGTACCTCCCTGTCTCTCTGTCCCTGTCTCTCCCCCTCCCCCACAGGGGTCTCTGCCCCCCTAGTAGAGGAGTCACCGCCCCCCCAGTAGAGGAGTCACCTCATCACCCCTTTAGAAGAGCAGCCTATTCCTGCATCATGGAAAAGCTGGCATGAGTGTAAGGCCTAATATCTCCCTCCAGCTCCTCAGGCCAGCTGGGATTCTATTTTTAAACAGCACGGTCTTGAGTTGACAGCTTGGAACGCCTTCTCCTCCGTTCTCTTCCTTCCCCCAGCCTTTCACAGCCCAGAATCCAGGAGGAAGGATGGATAGGAATGACCCTATAATGGTAAACAGAAGACCCAATGTCCCTTTTCACTGTGTTCCCCTCCATCCAGCCTTCCTCCACGGTGCTTGGTTAGTGGATGGATGTTAGGCGAGGTGGGTGAGGCTTGCATTTCAAGGCTCCCTACTTGTACAGGCCTCTTCCCAAAGTGCTGGGTCAGGCCCTAGGACTTTTATGTCCACTACTTTGTCATCTTTTTCTTTAGTAAAGCCATTAACATGTTGTATACCTTATGTCTCATAAAACTTGGGTCTACCTGTCACCATCTCAAGGTTTACATCAATATAGTTCTTTAAATTTTTTAAAAAATTATTTTTTGATAATTTCCTACATGAATACAGTGTATTTGAGTCATATTTACCATCAAACCCTCCTGGACTCCCCTACTTCAACACTCAGCATAGAGAGGGATGGGCCTCATTCGGTACCAACCCCTAGATGAGGAGAGTTGGCTGTTATTTCTTATTTTAAAATGATTACTCATTATTATGTGTGTCTGATATATGTGTGAGTACAAACACACAAGCCACAGTGCACATTCAGAGATCAGAGGTCAACTTTAGACGTCAGTTCTCTCCTTCCATCAAGAGACCCAGGGGCTGAACTCAGGTTATTAGGCTGAGCAGTAAGTACTTTTAACTACTGAGCCATCACTGGTCCATTAAAATTATTTCTATTTTCCCTAAATTATATTATTATAAGACCTTTGGCACTTCGTGTGTGTGTGTGTGTGTGTGTGTGTGTGTGTGTGTGTGTATGTGTTAGGTCTGCGTGCTGGACAGTTTTATGTCAACTTGACACAAGCTAAAGTCATCCGAGAGGAGGGAGACTCAATTAAGAAAAATGCCTGCATAAGATCTGGCTGTATACAAGCCTACAGGGCATTTTCTTAATAAGTCATTAGTGGGAGATGGAGAGGGCACAGCTCATTAAAAGTGGTGCCATCCTTGGGATGGTAGTTCTGGGGTCTACAAAAAAAGCAGTGTGAATGAGCTAAGGGAAGCAAGCCAGTAATCAGCACTCTCCATGGCCTCTGCGTCAGCTCTTGCCTTTAGCTTCCTGCCCTATTTGTGTTCCTGCCTGACTTCCTCCAATAATGGACTATGATGTGGAAGTGTAAGATGAATAAACCCTTTCCTCCCCAACTTCCATTTGGTCATGGTGTCCCAGCATGGCTAAGACAGTCTGTGTCCCCCATCTGTTGCTAGATAAAGCATCAAGGATCTCTCCTCTCATAATATTTTGCCTTTGATTATCCTTGTCCTTTCCTCCCCCTCCTTCCCCTCTTCTTCTCCCTCTCCTCCCCCCCTTGTCCCTCCCCCTCCCCCCCTCCTCTGTGAAGAGTTGAGGTTGCTGGTCTCTGTCTTTCTCTGGAGCTAGATGAGCTGTATGGTCAGAAAGGGAGTTGGGCTCTGAGACTCACACTGACCTCCAGTCCTACACTCTAGCCCATCACCCACAGGTCTCTTTGCTGCTACATCTAGTGAAGGCACAGTTCTATTCAATTGTATTTTGGCCAGTTTCTGACACTAAAGGAAATCAAGTATGTCATAACGTCTGTATACCTGTCTCGGTCCGATTCTTGGTGTTTCAAACACACATTGAATAATCTGAGTCTTACGTAGTCTTTCATCTTTTATCTTTTCATCAAAAACTTAACAGGCAGCCATTAGTATAGTACTTTAACAATGGCACCAAATGAGAGGATGTACTCAGGAGTCATGAAGTGTCATGGATATCCCGGCTACCACAGTGAGTTGCAGCTTCTACATCACTGCCTTACGGTTAGGTCTAAGATGACAATCAAGAGAGGATATGTTCATCCCTATCTATCGTCATACCAAGACCTTTTTGCACAAGGTTGGACATGGGGTTGAATAGTCATGGGAGCAAATAAATGAAGACGCTTCCCATAAACCACACCTGTTCACCTGCCTGCCAAAGCTCAGGAGGTCCAGGAGGACACTAAGTCACTTATTCTTTTATGATGTGGTCTGGTGAGGGAGGAGGGCAGGAGCCAAGAGGACTTTCCACAGTCCCTAACAGAGAGGGATGAGGGGGACTTTTCAGTGCTGAAAGATCTGCAGCTCTGAAAGGTGTGTGATTAGGCCTGTTGATAATTTCAGTGCTGGAGGAGGAAGGCAATTATGAGGTCAAACTGGGGACAGCTGCAATGTCCTAAGTCACTACTGCACTAGGCTACGAGCACTATAGAATAGTGCCATTAATGTATGCGTGTGAGGAGCCAATCAGCCCTTGTCAGAGTTCCCCTTGTCTAGGGAAGATTTACTGCTATGGACCTTGTGTCTGTCTACGTAATGGGGTCAGTGCCAGATGTCTAGGGAGGGACTCAGTCTCGTATCAGAAGTGAGCCTCCTTTCCTATGTGCGATTCCCTTCTATTTCTGGTGGGGCAGCAAAGATAGTATTTTCTCTGTGTAGGGGTCTGTTCATGGTGTTGGGTGTCCACTTGGATTAATCCTGAACTTTGTTTCTTATGTGTTTGGATGGGTCATTTTATAGCAATTATGTATCCTGTCTCATTCACCACTCTCCCAATGCCTCAGCCAGGCCCCAGTGTGCTGATGGTGGTATAGCTTAGCCTGGACAGAGAAGCAATGGAAGGGGTAGGAGGATCCTCATCCGGAAGAGGCCGTGGGCGAGCTCGTGGAGGGCGTGGGCAACAGCGGGCACACGTGTCCAGGCAGGCCTGGCGGAAGCGGCGGTGCATGAAACAGTAGACCAGGGGATTGACACAAGCAGAAGCATAGCTCAGCAAGTGGATGAAAGAGATAGGGGCCCCTGAGAGAGCTCGGTGCGCGCCTGGACCATCAAAGGAGCGCCACGTGTTGGCGCTGTACACTGGCAACCAACACAGGAAGAAAAGCAAAACAATCACCAGCAGCATTCGGACCACCCGCTTCTTAGCCAGCAGTTTGGCCTGGTTGGGCCGAGGGCCAGGGCCTGGCCCAGGAGTGGGCGTAGTCAGTGTTGTCATCTCCAGTCGAGAACGTGGAAGTTGTACATAGCAGCCATCACTGTCTTCCCCAGCCAGGCTGGTCACATGCCGACAACCCCCGTTCTGGTGGACAGGCCCTGTGCACAGAGCACAGAGGATGCAATCAAAGCAGAAGGCAGACTACTCTCAAACTGCAGCCCAACCTCCACTCGACGCCCTTTCCCCACAGCTTTCACCGCAGCCTCCCGCCTTTCTACAATTCTTTCTGATCCACCCAAGTAAGTAGTTCATGTCCATCAATCACCAAAGACCCGCCCCTCATGATTTTCACCCACCTGGTGCTGTCCCACCCGGCAGTCCCCCTTGGTTTCGGACCCGACTTTGGGTCTCGCTGTCATTGTCACCATCAAAGCGGAGCCCTAGATAGAGTTCGCGGGAGATGAGTCCATAGGCTACCGCCATAACCAAACCCGGGATGAAGAACAAAAGCAGCAGCAGTAGCACGGACCTGGAGCACAACACAGACCAGTCACTGTCTCCCTGTGGCCAGTCACGGGCAGATGAAGAAGCAAAAACTGGAGTTTCTAGGCTGCGGGTTAGGTACCTGAGGCAGAGATAGGATTTGGCCATGCCACTGGGAAGGGCAAAAGATCAACAAGGGGCCTTAAATTGGAACTCCAAATGTGGGGGTGCAGAATGGGGTTTGGTGAGAAAATTCTAGGAGGAGCTTGAGGACTGCTTTAGGGGAGGATTGTAAGCATCTGATGGAGATGGAATCGGGACCTCCTCACCAGGTTTGTTGGACACGTGCACTGGGCCAGCGATGCACGCACTGCAGCACTCGAGGTCCCACTGGCTCAACTACGGTGTACACAGGGTAGGGTACCATAAGCAGTCCAGACAGCAGCCACGTGGCTAAAATCACCCGAGCTGCGTGGGAGCGTGTCTGCCACACTCGTGCTTGCAGTGGTCGGCAGATGGCGCTGTATCGCTCCAAGGCGATGGCCACAAGATTTAGAGTGGACACACTCACTGATACCCCTAAACGAGGGTAAAGAAAAGGGTTATCTTGGAAACATGCCCTCTGCATGCTCACCAGGATACTTTCTTCCACCCCTACCACCAAAACCAAAAAAACCAAAAAACCAAACCAACAACATGTATTTGTCAAGGACTTTAAGAAGGGAGAAGGCAAAGGGGGGAGATAGTGTTTGTCTCACCTACCCATGAGGTAGGAAATGGCCTTGCAGATGACTGTGCCGAAGATGAATGTGCCCATGAGATTGGGCAGGAGTGTGAAGGGCATGCAAGCGACAGCCAGCAGGAGGTCGCTGACTGCCAGGGAGAGCAGGAAGGCGTTGGTGACTGTTCGTAGGCGTCGGCTCAGTCCCAGGACCACAATGATGAGTACATTTCCTCCAATACTCATTAGAAAGATCACCGCATAAAGGGTGATTCTAATGGCCAACTCCAATTCTGGGTAGAAAAGACAGTTGTCTGCAGGAGAATCTGAGTCCATTCATTCAGATACCCAATCCCGATTCATCCCCCAAACTGTAGTATCCAGCTAGATCCTGGCCCCTTGTGAACACTCTAACCTCTGGACTATGCAGTAAAATGATGACAGTAAATGGTATACCATCATAAATGCTGAGGCCTAGCTGAGTTGACTCAACCCCACTCTCCCTTAGAAAAGCCAACCTCTCAGGGATTCGCTGGTTGGATACTTCTTAAGATCACTAATCTGTGGCTACTGGATTGAAAGTTTCCTTCTCTGACCATTCCATTGGACCTCCATGTACCCCTGACCACTCATTCCTTTTAGGACTGTGTTGGATCATATCTGTGTTCTCTAAAAACAAAACAAAACAAAACAAACAAAAAACCCAGCTCCTCCTCAATGAAACGAGAGGAAAGCCACCCACCACTCTGTACTATCTACAACCCTTCCTTAAGTCTGTCACCTCCTCTCAGTGTCACACCCACTCAACCCACTTGATGACTCAGTTTCTTTAATGCACCATGAGCACTTGTGACTCTCTTCTTAAGCTGGTTTCTCAGCCTGGGAATGAATAATTGTTCATAAACCCTCTGCTTCCACCCCCATCACAAACTTATTTCCTAAGTTTGATAAATGTCTATAAATCCCTCACCCTCCACAAATCAGACTGATTGCCACTCCTTCGCAAATGCTATCCTGGCCACCTCATTTGGAACTAACTCCCACTCCCTTGACCCACGCAGGTTCCATATTCCCCACACACTTATTAGAATCTTTCATTCCTTTCTGAGTTGTGTGTTACTATTCTCCAAATATTCATTCTTACTCAGTAAACATTTGCAGAGGACTCCCTTCTGTCAGGCACTGGGGACAAAGAGGTGACTGTGACAAATTCCCTGCCATTTGAGAGCTTACAGTACAGAGGAAATCTGAGATACTTAAATAGATAATTGCCACACAGTGTGAGAAGAAGTGAGGTTGAGAGATGTACAAGAAGCCATGGGAGCCCCAGGAGGGACCGGTGTTGCTGGGTGAGTCAGAAGGGCTGGGAGGGTGACCCATTCATTTGTGTCACTGTCTATTGGGAGACCTACTCATCTCTGAACCTGCATCACAAACATGCAAACCTGAACAAAATTGGATTGAACTGAAGTAGACTGAGTCATCCATATCCTTGGCCTCAGTGTCAGGGAGATTGGAGCTTGAAGAGAGAAAGGATGGGAAAGAGCCTCCTCCACTGTGGGGCAGCAAGTGTCCGGAGGCACAACCTCCTCTTTAACTGCTAGCTAGTTCTCTTCTCTTAGCTGACTCTTGGCTTAGTTTCCAATAATGATAACTAGCTTGCTTAGAAGTTGTAGGATTCAAATAAAGTTCTGTTTATTTGAAATCCCTTAACACGGGGCCAGAGAGCAGGCTTAAAGATACAACGAGCACTTCTATGTTGGTTGGCTCACAACTGTCTGTATGTCCAGATCCTAGAAACCCTATTTTGACTCCCTATTTTCATGCCCAAGTGTGCACATGCACACAAAGACACATACACACATGCATCCCACTGCTGCCGCTGCCTCCACCACCACTACCACCACTATAAATCTTTAAAAAAAAAAAAAAGAGTTCCTCAAATAAGACTTAGCAGTAGCATTACGTGCTTAGATCTTTGAATACCCAAAATGCTTTGCTTCTGACAGCTGCTGTAGGGTCCAGCCATTCATCATACTATTCCTTTCTTCTCCCAATCAAATCTCAGTCTAAATGCCTCTTTGTCCCCGCCTCTGTATTTCATCATGGCACCCCACTTTACTCTGCTTCTCTTTTTTGCCTGTATATCTTGGGAGACACATATTAAAGGGTATTGATGGACATATGACAGGCTGATGTTTGCTCTGTTGTATGTCTAATTTCAAGCTCTTCTCCTCCTACTCCTCCTCTTCCTCTTCCTTCTCCTTTTCTTGACAGGGTCTCTTTATGTAGTCCTGGCTATCCAGGAGCTCCCTATGTAGACCAGGGTGGCCTTGAACTCACAGAGATTCTACTGCCTCTACCTCCCGGGTGCTGAGACTAAAGGTGTTTGCCACCACACCTGATTCAAGCTATGCTCTTTTCACAGGGACAGATATGGAAGGGTTATGTGTGACAAATTTGAGGTGTGTGTGTGTGTGTGTGCGCGCACATGCAGGGATAACAAAGAAACTCTGGAAAGGAGATCTTTGTTAGAGAGGCCCTTGAACCCAAGAAAAAAGAGCAGGTGGCCTTTCTTGAATTCTGTTTTCTTCTGTCTTCACCCACCTTAACTTCTTCAGTTCTGCCATCTTTCTCACATCCCCTGGATCTCTCTTCAACTAATTCTTAGTGCAATCACCACCCTGCAGGCTGGTGTAGTACTTTGAATTGGACAAGCACTTAAAAACCTATGTGTCACTCATTCACCCAACAGATACACCCTATATGTGTGCCTTTCAGCTTGGTCCGCTGTGGCTCCAGAACATGAAGCTACACTTCCCCTCTTATAAAGTTCTTAATGTACTTGGAGTTTTCTGGAAATAAGAGGGTGAAGTCGCAGGAAGTGTGACAAGCAACCATATAGCAAATGTGTGTGAGTGTGTAGACTGTGTGAGTGTGTGCCTGAGTATGCATGTGAGCATTGTGAGAGCATGTAAGGTTGTGGGCATGTGTTTGCTAGTGTGAGCATGTGAGTGTGTGTTTGTGTGTGTGTGATTATCCAGCTGATGGCAGAGAAATGTGAGTACAAGAATCAAGACAACATCTGAAACTTGAGCTGAGGATGCGGCTCAGTTGGTAGAGAGCTTGCCCAAAGTCAGTGGTTTGATCCCCAGCACTCTCTAAACCAGGTGTGGTGGAACATGCTTGTAATCCCAGGGATTGGAGGCAGAAGGATCAGACGTTCAAGACCAGGAGAGGGTACTATCTAAAAACAAAACAAAAACAAACAAGCTTTTCTAAGAAAGACTTCACAGAACTGAAGCAGCCAATGCCCTCACCTGCTGTGCTGGTTCTGGTTACTCATGAACAGAGACATCAGTATAGTACTCATGTATATTCCTCTGTGGTGAGCATGGATAGTGTTCAACTGAGGACAAGCTAGGTGTGTGGGAGACATCCAAGTGTCAGTGGCACCGAGCGAGGACACAGAGGTCATATGAATGGGTGAGTTGTAACAGAAGAACATTGAGTGATGCTTTAGTGTTTGGGAATAATATAGAGGTAGGTGAAAGTAGCTCTTATTTCTCTGTGAGATGATTGGAGAAAGGTATCATCTACATGTCAAAAGGTATATCAGGTTGAATTCAGGCCACATTTAAGTTTAAAGAATACCCGAGTAACTGTGGTGACATTGGAATAAGCAAGGACAATAGCTAAGACTAAATAACGTCTCTGTGGGTGACATCTTCAGGAAGCATGGGTTACATGCAGAGCTCTGTATGTGAACAGGAGCGTAATCAAGTGATGGTAGTTTCGACAGAGGAAGAGTTAGTAATACCAACGATGTGTGGGCACTATTTAAGTGAGTATAAATGTCAGATGTTAACACATTTGGCTCAGTTAAGATGTTAATCTTGATTGTGTGAAATAGCTGAGAGCCAGAGTGAACATACAGTCTTTGCTGAAAATGTCTGCGTGCTTAAGAATGATACTCCACGATTTTCTGGGTAATATCTGGAGAAAGTTCACTTAAGCAGTTGTGGGAAAGATGTGATTTTTGTAGGTAATAATAAAATAAGGGTAGCATGTGACAGACAAATAGCTTCTAAGTGACTGTGGGCGATGCTAATGTGAGTGTTGATGTTGGCCATTTTACTGTGGACAGCATCTGAGCTGATGGTAAAGTCGCAGGTTCATCTAAAAATAAAGTATGCAGCATACAAATTTCTCTCTTTTGTTGTAGTGAGCCCAGGTGACATATGCATCTCTGGGAGTCCTATTCTAGTGAGACCGACCAACTGTCTTTGCATATGATGTGTAAGCATCCAGGCAACGACTTGATGTATGCATGCAACAACATCCAGACAAATGAGACCATTGGGCTTTGAATCACTGTACATCTTGTTTCTTCAAGGGCCCTTGCTCTACTGGCAAGTAAATCCTTTGGATCAGAAGCATTAACATCCCTCTTGATGATTCTCTACTTTTAAACACCCATGGGGTAGCAAATCTGTAGTCCTTGCTGCTCTAGGGGCTAATACAGAAAAAATTTTTGAACCCATCATTTTGAGATCCTGTTTTTTTAAAAAAAAGAAAGAAGAAAGAAAAAGAATGCCCTGCTACCTTTCTCTCTACTTTTCCTCAACCCCATAAAATGTCCGCCACTGTCCTACTTTTCTTCCTCCCTCACACCCCCACTTCTTGGACACTTTGCCTAACCACTCTTGTTCACTTCTTGTAACCCCCTTCTCTGTGGCCCTGTCCTCCTCTGTCTGAGTCCGGTCTTGGTATCCACAACACCTCCTCAGAACTAGTTATTGTAAATGAACATCGCCGGTGCATCATAGCAATCATTGGTATCCCTTACTTGACCTCAGCTAAGATTCTTCTCTCACATTCTGCAAAGACTCAGCTACCGTTTCTGTTTCATTTGCATCCCCTTGTGGACCTTCTTTCCCCTGCCTTGCTTTTAAATGGCAGCCTTCTGCAGGATCCTGTGTCAGCTTCCCTGCTCTCATTTTATACAATATTTTTTAAAAGTATTTTGCCTATTCCTATGGTTTCGAGTACTCCCCCCAGATGAAGACTTTTCAAGTCTATATTTCCAGCTCAGATCTCCAGGGTAAGTTCCAGATCTCAAGATTCAACAGCTTTGTTGAGTAACCATCATTTTTTTGAACTCTATGGGTTCCAAATTGAGTTCATAATAATCCCCTCTTCCAAAACTGCTTCTGCTCCTTTATTACTAGGAGCCGAATGTAGGTCCTTGTAGTTGCAAGCAAGTGCTGTAACAGGAGGTACATACCCAGCCCCTCCTTGGTTGTCTTTCTATGATATGCCATCCTCCACTCAGTCTCCTAAATAAACCAGAAACTGGATTTCATCCCTTGACCTCATCCACCCTCTCTCCTTCTAATCAATGTTTGGGTTCTGTTGACTCCATTTCCAGACGTGGCTCTCAGGTCCATCCACCTCTCTGCATCCACACTGACAGCCCCTCCTTCTGGGCTAGCATCATCTTCCAGCCAGATCTGTGTAATGCAATAGCTTTCTAAAGTATTCTTCTGCATTCCATCTCAAGCTCAACACCATGCAATCAATCCTGGCAGCATAGGCTATTCAGTGGATCCCAATGCCTCAGGATAAAATCTACACACTATGGCAAGGACTACACAACTCCCCAAATATACTCTAGGCTGGCTCGGCCTAAGTGTTATTAGGTACCTTCAAAGGTACATGTTCAGCCATTCAGAAACTGTGTTGTCCTGAACAAACATGCTATGGCTTTAAACTTTGAGCCTTTTAGACAGGCTTTCTTCGCCTAAGACACTTTAAGTCTCTTCTGCTCTCTGTTGTATTTCCCTTCTTCATCATATCTCTACCCCGGGAAACCCGTCTTAATCCCCAAGGGCAGAGCAGGCTGTAGATGTCCTTGTATATTCACTATGTCCCTTCACTTCATGCTGCCATTCCTGGCTTCCTTGTCTGTTTCCCTATAAATTCAGAGCTCCATGAAGCAGGGCTGTGTCAGTTTTGTTAAACTCACATCTTTGTTGCCTAGCGCAGCTTCTGATTCAATAAATATTTCCTGAATGAAGTGACAGTGGGTAAAAGCCAAACGGAGAAAGCATAAATTGTTTCATGGGCTGAGTAAATATGTAGATTATCATTTATTTCAATGTTTACTTCTTGAACATAGAATCCAACTCATTCCCTTTCCATTTACTGAACCCAAGCTCCCAGGTTCCACCCTCAGCGAGGTTACCAGAGTCCCAATTCCTTTGGGTGTCTATATTCCAATCAGACCCTTTTGTGGGATTTCCAGGCAGTGATTTTCCCGTGGTCTCTGTCCCTGTGTACTTGGCTGCAGACTGCTGAGACTGCAGACCGTGTCTAGTTCATTCCGTGTCCCCAACGCTAAGCCTAGCAAATGTTCATTAAACATTGCAAGCAAATATGGGGATGGAGAGGAAGATGCATTTTAAGATATTCATTGAAGCAATTAAGATGCTTCTGATGGAAGGAATGAGTCATTTTGAAGCCGGGATGAGGGAAAGCAGTAGGAAGGGAAGGTGACACAAAGGAATGGGGTGACTGTTGCCAAGGGAAGTTGGGAAGTTGGCTCTAGGCAAGTGAGAAAAGAGATACTTGGGGGCGCTTTGGAAGGTACTCGGAGACCTTCAGAGAGACAGAGAAGGCATCCAGGTGGATGAAGGACTGGACCCTGGGAGCAGAGGAGTTTGGGAACAAAAGAAACGGGAAAAGTAGCATCCCCTAGTGCCTGCTAAATTCGGATCTGAGAATCTTTTCTTGCCTTTCTTTCCCCTGTTCCTGCCTCTCTCTCTCCCTCATACTGGCTCTGTGTACTGGATGTTAAAGGAAAAGAAAGCCAGACCCGCTGGAAAGAAGAGGTTCTTGCTTCCCAGCTGTGTGATGCTGAGCTTGGGGATGATCTGAGTAGCTATGGCAGAGCAAGGATGAGGCCAGGGCTCTGAACCATGGTGTGAAGGGATTGGAGTTAGGAGAGCTTGGGAGCACAGTGTGTGGAGGGGGAGGGACCTGTGTGGAATCCAAGGAAGTCCTACCAGGGAAAGCTATGGGCAGCTGACAGGGTAGAGGTCGGAAGGGTTCCCGAATA
This sequence comes from Rhynchomys soricoides, assembly GCA_019843965.1. Lineage (NCBI taxonomy): Eukaryota > Metazoa > Chordata > Mammalia > Rodentia > Muridae > Rhynchomys > Rhynchomys soricoides. The sequence continues at coordinate 713,871 of JADRCH010000459.1, forward strand.
GTGTTGTGGGGTGCAGTGGGAAGGGCTTAGGGAGGCACCCACCTCTGGTCCCGGTTCCGCGGATACGAGGGGGCTCGCAGCTGAGGTTGCCGGCACTACTGCTGTTGAGGAGGGAGACACCCGGGCGGCACAAAGAAGACCCCGACCCGGATCCAGGTCCCTGCACGCTGCGGTTCAGCTCCATGGTTCCAGGGAAGTCCCACTCAGCTCCGCTAAGCGAGCTCAGCCACCGGTTCCACCTGCTCCCGCTCCGCTGGTGGCTCAGGCTCCCGCCCACCACATCGCCAGCCCCTCCTAGTTTCCGCCTCCTTCCCTGGACCCTACTCCTTCTCTCCCCCACCAGCCTTCCCTTAGCCCCAGCCGGTCCCAGACTCTGGGCGGCTTTTGTCCCACCAGGTGACTCTTGGCGCGCCTCCTCGGTTCCGCGACGAGTTCCGCGCGCGCTCCTGGGTGACTGCTCTCCAGGCTCGCCCCCGCGCTAGGTTCTCCCTTCTTTTTTTAGAGATGTCTTTTCTGCCCACCTCTCGTACCAATGCCCAATACCTCCAAGTTCTGGAAATTCTCGTGTGTGTGTGTGTGTGTGTGTGTGTGTGTGTGTGTGTGTGTGTGTGTGTATGTGTGTGTGTATGCAAGCGCGCGTTTTTTTTTTTTTTTTTTTTTTTTTTTTACACGTGCGCCTGCCGAAGGGGATGGCGTGATGGGAGAGGGAGTAGCTGCTGTAGGGTCCAGCATCTTTCTTTGGTGGTTTAGAAGACGTGGTGATGGTGGTTATGATCCGGTTGCGTCCCGGCGTCCCCTAATACAGAGCAGGTGCCTTAGTCCGTCTGGAGCCGCAGTTACCGAGTTCTGCCGCAGTGGCCAGCAGTGATCACCACAGTATCAATTACCTTAGCTCTTTTGAGAGGGCTAGCTTCTGCCTGGGCACATCCTACCTCCTATCTGAAACCCCAAACCTAGACTTCTTCAAAGACTCTGAGAGGTCCTGGAGGGCGGCAGTTGCTGACAATGGAGACTGTACAAGGAAAAGGGTTAGAGTGGACTAGAGCATTGGGGGCGGCCAGGAATTGAGGTGAGAACTGCACTAAATGAACAGAGCTGAAGTGTGGTAAGGGTTCTAGTTCTGGCCCTGACCAGGGTGAAAGATAGGAGGCAGGCAGCTTGGTCGTCTAGGTAGCGTCCAGCCCCACCTGAAATGATGATGCTCCATTTGCCCTCAGCACAGGTGCAGCATTGGTGTAGGGTGGTGGGTTCCCACGAGAAGGGACCGGAAAAGGACTGGGTCACTGGGGTGTGGCGGGGGGTGGAGGGCAGGGAACAAAGCTGAAGGCACCTGTGGTGTGGGAGAAAACTGAAGAGGACTCCGCTTCCTGAAGCGGGACTGAACTCCTCTACTTTTTCAGCCTTGTTTCTACCAGTCTCCTCCATTCCAAAGAAATTCTAGTGTGATGTGAAATATCTTTTGGGATCCCAAAGTGGCTGTCAGAAGTTAGATGGAGGAGGATCAGAGGGAGAGAGAATTGAGTTGGGGGGAGTCTGGATATATGGGGAATTCAGAATCAGTATCTCGTTTTTGGAAAGGACCTGATCAGTGGGCGCTGAGTTCATAAGGGCTGCAGCGCTGGAGGAGGATTAAGCCTGGAATGTCATCACCCCCTCCCTCCACTGTCACCTCAGCTCTTCTGAGAGCCCAGGATCAGAGGAACCTGATGTTCTGTTTGCTCAGCTCCAGCACAGGTGGTATCTCTGATAATCCGATGAGCTTTTCCCACATTGGATGACGGTAGCACTGAGAAACAAGGGGGCAGAGGAAACATGTGTACGTGTGTGTGTGTGGGGGGGGGGGGTGGATGTAGCTTGCATTCACTCATCCAGCAAACTATGCTTCCAGGTATTGTGGGACTGTGTGCCATCTTCCCATGCAATCAGTCTGTCCTTGAAGAGCTCACACTTAGTGGGGATTTTACCAAATAAGCCAGAGTTTGCAAAACACAGTCCTACAAACAATTGTTAGGATACACACATTGAAAAATTAGGAATCAGGGCTGTATAGATGCTTCAGTGATTAAGAGCACTTGCTTCTTTTGCAGAGGACCCAGGCTTGGTTCCCTACCATTGACAAGGTGATTCTCAACTCCAGTTTGAACAGATCCACTTCTGTCATCTGGCCTCTGTGGGTACCAGGCACTCATGTAGCACACATGCATATGTGTAGACAAAACACTCATAACACATAAACACATAAAATAAATATAAAAAGTAAACCTAAGACTCATCCTAACTTGTCTATGTTCCTTCACCACTGTAATGAATGTCGTGACACAAAGCCCAGACTCCTTAAAAATAAAGGATCCATTGCCTAGCAGATGGCTTTCAAGTATCAGTTCCCTTCAGAAGTTATTAGAGCAGAGTAACATCTCCTTCAAAATCTTGAACTCTTCCCAGGGTATTATGCATCCAATGACCGATCAGCACAGAGGAATCAGCCCCAGAACCCTCCTCATCCCTATGAAGGACAATCTGTTCCTAACACTCCAGCTCCTCCTTTGAGGTTGGCTGAGGACTCTGTTGGGTCCGAATTACTGCTCAGCTTCTCGATTTGCCCAGTCCTATTTTCATTTGCTCTTGCACAGGAGTTGACTTCCAGAGTCCTCCTTAGTAAACACCCTTCACAGCAGTCTCTGTTTTAGGGTCTGCTTCCTGGGGAATATAGCTACATCACTCTCACATTCAATCGATCACAGAGTCCTGCTGATTTTAGTTGCTCAGTGACTGTGGTTATATTCAAGAGTCTCTTGTGATCCAATCCCAGGCTCCTAGGATGACTAACACACTTTGCTGGTTATACCCAATCCTCTATGTTATGGCAGAGTTCTATGTTCAGAATGCCACGTGAATTACACCAACCCACCAACCTTTGCTTTTAGAAGAGAGAGAATCTTCAGTTGGATCTATGAAGCCCTCATCACTTGGCTTCTGCTAACCTCTTTAGGTGGCTTGTAGTTTTTGTTCCTCCTGCTGTACACACATTGGTCTTCTTTAAGTACCCCCTTCTTGTTATGCATTTTCCAGTCATGTGGATTTTGCATATGCTTTCTGGAAGGTTCTCTTTTCCTTCAGTGCCCATCTACTTAATCCCATGTACAGTAGCATTCTGCAGAGATGTCTTCCTGACTGTCTCAGAGGGTGATGTCTAATCATGGTCATCTTTGTACAATCATCTCTCGAGGGTAGGTGAGTACAGTGAAGAATCAGCTACATGACTGTGTTATGTGGAAACAGAGATTTTGCAGGTGGAATTAATGTCACTAATCAGTTGCTCTCAAAAATACAGAAATTATTTAGATAGTCCTAGTCAAATCCTATAGATCCTTTAACAGCCAAAAGTTTTCTCTGGCTGGACAGACAGCAGTGGGAATCAGATATTTGAAGAAGGGAGTGTGTGTTGAAGTAGGGTCTCATAGCCCTGGCTGGCCTGGAACTCACTATATAGCTGAGAATGACCTTGCACTTCACTTTCCCAATGCTGGAACTACAGGTCTGTACCACTGCCCTATTTGTTGTTTTGCTTTGTTTTTGTCTACTTTACAACAGTTAGAGTTTATCTTGGAAGACAGGGCCCAAGGAGAACATGCCTCCATCAGATTGCAGTTGGCAAGTCTGTCTGGTATTTTCTTGCTTAATGATTAATATGGGAGGGCCCAGTCTGATGTGTTACCACCCCCTGGGAAAGTGGTCCTGGGATGTATAGGCAAGCAGGTTAAGCAAACCATGGGGAGCAATAAGCAGCATTCTTCCACAGCTTCTGCTTCAGTTCTGCCTCTAGGTTCCTGCCTTGAGTTCCTGTCTTGGCTTCCTTTGATGATGGACTATGATGTGGAAGTGTAAGCCAGGTAAACCCTTTCCTCCCCAAGTTGCTTTTGGCAGTGGTGTTTTATCACAGCAATAGAAACCTAACTAAGACAGCCACCATGCCCAACTCGGTACCCTAATGTTTTTGAAGACTGATTTTTAAAATTTTACTTACGTATATCACGTGTGTCTGTGCATGTACATGCCATGTGTATGTGGATGCCTTTGCAGGAGAAAAGAAAGTGTTGGATCCCTGAGCTGGAGTTAGAGGCAGTTGTGAGTGTAGCTGATGAGAACTGAACCTTGGTTCTCTAGAAGAGTAATAAGCACTCTTAACTGCGGAGCAACCTCTCCAGCCCTCAACATACTATTGATGCCATAACGACAGGGAACCCTGTGAAGAGATGACAACTGTTGGTACAAACTAGAGAATGAGGAGGGCACAGAGCAAGGACCTGAAAGTGATTTCTATCTGAGAGCAGTTACCCTACAGCAGGTAGCCAGCAAAATACCAGGGACTTTTAGTCCTTTCTGAATCTCTGGAAGAGAAGTCAGTGTCAATGACAGCTTGTGACACCACATTGGACAGACTTCTGGCCAATGGCTCTGTGAGCAATAAATGAATGGCTTGAAGCACTGTGATCTGTTGCAGCTGCTGTGGAAAAACAACACACTTTCTAGTTAAGGGGGCAGAGACCCTTGTAAGCCACACCAGGAAGACACAGGCACTGTAAAGACCACAGGGATAACTCATGTCGAAACAATTCTGGCCGGCAGTGGTGGTGCACGCCTTTAATCCCAGCACTCGGGAGGCAGAGGCAAGCGGATTTCTGAGTTTGAGGCCAGCCTGGTCTACAGAGTGAGTTCCATTACAGCCAGGGCTACACAGAGAAACCCTGTCTTGAAAAACCAAAAAAAAAAAAAAAAAACAATTCCGGAGGCGAGACCGGGTCAGATGGGACTTGGTAACGCTTAGACTCATAAAAAGAATGTAGAAGATGGATGTCAAAGCTGTCCAAGAAGCAGAACTTGTGGTGTTTGCAGATAAAGGGTAACAGAGGGGAACAAGAGAAAAGTCCCTGAGAGTTTTCAAAAATAAATTACTGAATAAAAACTGCTAACAGAAACGGTTGCAGGCAGGCTACTTTTGATGAGTTTTTTTCCTCTCTTACAGACAGCTATAAATTTAGGCCTGATATTATTTGTAAGTTTATTATTATTTTGCTTTAGGAATTTTAAATGAGCATACATATATCAGGTTTGATTTGGGGATTTAGAAATTATTTTTTAGTTCTCCTACCATCCTCTTCCCTTATAGCCCCTGACCCTTCCCAACCTTCCAGCCCTTTGTGGCCTCCGTTTTGCTTTCATGACATAACACCCCACTGCCTGCCTTCCTCAGCTTCTCCTCTTCTCTTCTCATGGTCTTCTGTGTACACACATCCACTTAGATGCACACATATGACCATTATATGCTAGCATGTGCATATGAGAGAATATTCTATTTTTTCTCTTTCTGAGTTATCTGGCCTAATGTAGTATTTTCCAGTATCAGTCACTTTCATCTGTGTTTATGTCTAGCCTTCCAGCGTTCTAGCTTTGGGTAGTGGCACTACAATTTCATTATCCATTCATCTGTTGATGGGCATGTATAGGAAGGATCCATTTTCTTGCAATTATGACTAATGCAGCAGTAAACATGAATGTGCAAGAATCTCTGTGGTAGGACATGGAGTCACTTGAGTATATGCCCTGGAGGAGTATAGATGGGTTTTTATTTGTTTAAACTGTATTTTATTTATCATTATTATTACGTGTGCACATGTATGTATGATGTGTGTGTATTGGGGGTGTGTGTCTGCTTGTGGTGTGACACAAACATGGAGATCAGAGAACAATTCTGTAGATTAGGCTCTCCTTTCCACCTTTATTTGGGTTCCAGGGATAGAATGCCAGATCATCAAGCTTACTTGTGCGTGTATATGTGTTCAAGCATGAACATGCGTGATGTGTGTGTGTGTGTGTGTGTGTGTCTAAAGTTGATGTTGAAAATGCTCTTTGGTTGCTCTACAACCTTGTTCTTTGGGCAGGGTCTCTCAATCAAACTCAGAACTCACAAGATATGTCTAGTTTCACTAGCCAGATTTCTGTGCAACTCCCTTGTCTCTGCCTTCATAGGCTGGAATTTCTGTGTGCTGCCATACTCACCCAGCATTCATGTGGTTCTAGGACAGTGGTTCCCAATGTTTGGGTCGTGACCCCTTTGGTGGTTGAAGGACCCTTTCATAGGAGTAGCCTAAGACCATTATAAAACACAGATACTTACATTATGACTCATAACAGTAGCAAATTACAGTTATGAAGTAGCAGTGAAAACAATGTATGATGGGGGGGGTCATCCATCACAACATGAGGAACTGTGTTAAAGGGTTGAAGCATTAGGAAGGTCAAGAACCACTGCTCTAGGGATCTGAACTTTGGTCCCCTTGCTTGATAACAATGGCTTTAACTGTGGAGCCATCTCCCCAGCCCCAGTAATTTTTAATTTGAGATGTTTCCATACAGATGTCCATAATGGCTACACCAGCCTACATTCCCACCAGCAGTGAATACGGGTTGTTCTTTGTAGAAGTTAGGTCTGGGTCTTCCTCCCAGCTCCATGCTCTCAGAAATAAGACTCAGACTAAAAATATATTTACAAATATCTTGGTCATATAGGTATGCTCTTCTCTGACTAGGTTATAACTTGAAATAACCTATTTATTTTAACCTATAGTCTGCCATATGGCCGTGTTCAGGTATCATGTGTCACATCTTCCCCAGTGAATCTCCTGCACCTGGCTCTCCCAGAATTCCTAGCAGACATCCCACCTCCTATTTCCTGCCTAAGTCACAGGCTATCAGATTTATTATTGACAGGTGCCACATCTATACAAACACAAGAAAATCTCTCTACCATTCATCTTATATTGTCATCACAGGAGAAGGTGCTGAACTGTTCAAATGCTGTTCCTGGGTCAGAAACTGAATGGCTGAGAAATTGTTCAGAAGTTAGTGATGTGGAGACCCTTGGCAACCTCGGAAAGAGACATTTTGGTCAGTGCCTGGAGGGAGTAGAGTGAGGGATTTCAGGAAGGTGTTTTAGAAATGTGGTCATTACAGAAGAGGCAGAACTACAGAAGAATGTGGGAAGAAAGAATTTAGTTTGAGTCTCAACTACCAATCTTTCCTTTTTAAAAGATGGAATCCTTCCAATACAGAGAAAACTTCGGATGCAGCTGGAAGGATGGAGGAGGTTAGTTTATGATGCCAGATTCTCGAGAAGACAAGGAGAATGGGGTCTAGAGAGGAGGAGAGAGCCCTCGCTTTTTTTTTTTTTTTTAAATAGAAGTAGAGACTTACTCTCAATGCCAAGTATAAAAGGGGATCAAAAGTAGAAGTTTGTAACCAAGTTGTTAGCAGCCAGCTAACAGCTACATTTTCTTTGCTTTGTTTGTTTGTTTATTTATTGCTTTGTTTTTTTCTGCGTGAAGTGAGGCTTTATGGAGGCTTTATGGATGGTGGCTATGCCAGAAAGAGACACAGCACAGCTTCTAGAAGAAGCTGTTGAAGGAGAGAAGCAGGCTCCTCTGCTCTTGCAGGTTGACTGTAGTTTTGAGGGCAAGCCACCTTTGGTGATGCCTGGAGGCAATGTGGGAGAGGTGTCAGGGTGACAGAGAGCAAAACCTGGATGTTCTCTACTCTGAAATGATTTTTACCATCTCCGGCTATTCTGCATAAAAAGCACTTCACACTCTCATCTCTCTCCTTTCTTTCACTGTTGCCATAGCAACGCAATGGGAATCTTAACTAATACAGTAGATTTGTGCTTTTGGTGTGCTCAGGAGCTACAGACTGTTAGGTGTGTGTGTGTGTGTGTGTGTGTGTGTGTGTGTGTGTGTGTGCTGGGGATGTGTGCACACATGACACAGCTCCTGTGTGGAGCTCAGAAGACAATTCCAGGTGTCTGTTCTTGTTTTCCACCTGTTGAAGACAAGGTCTTTTTCTTGTTCTCCAGTGTGTATACCAGATCAGCTGGCCTCCAAGTTTCTGAGGATTCTCCCTGTCTCCACCTCCCACCTGGAGTAGAAACACTGGGGTTGAAGATAAGTGCTGCTCAACTCTACTTTGTGTGGGTTTTGAGGATTTGGACTCAGGTCCTTGTGCCTACCCAGCAAGCACTTTACCCACCGAGCCCTCACCCTAACCCAACATAATGAAAACAACAATATCAAAAACCAAACCAAACCAAACCAAACCCAAACCCAAACCCAAACCCAAACCAAACCAAACCAAACCAAACCAAACCAAAAACAAAACAACCCCCCCCCCCCACACAACAGAAAACAAACCACAAAACCAACACTACCTTAATGTAATGGGTGGGAAGTGGATCGCAGAGGGATCACTGAGTAGAGTAAGTCATTTACTCAGAGTAAATCAGTGGGACAGTAGGGTAAGCCCCTGGAAAGTACAGCTTTCATTTTCTTCAGCAGCTTAGCTGGGAATATTGATGGTTCAGCTCATCAAAGGGTAGGATAGAAAAACACAGGGACGAGTGTGAAGTGATGGCCTTTGGTCTCTAAGATGGGCACAGGGCAGGAACTATGAGGGGTGTGACAGAGGGGCTCTGGAGACCTCAGCTCTCCTCAGTGATAAGGGAAAGTGGATAGCACAAGGAAATTGGAAGCTTTCAGGTGCAGGAACACAGAGAGTGAGGACACAGCTTTGATGAGTGCAGGCCCCAACCTGTGAAGCATGTATTGTAAGAGGTAAGAAGCTTCAAAGGCAGTAAGAGAGATCAGATATGGTCATAATGGATTTGAAGAGGAGAGGATCAGATATTGACCTATCTCCCTTCCTTCTCTCCCTCTCCCTTCATACACAGGAATGATCATGTAGGGTACAGTGAGAAGGCAAGCATTTGCAAACCCAGAAATGACCATCACAAATAGCTGAGTCTGCTGCTGCTACCCAGACCTAAGACTTGTAGCTTAAGAACTGTAAAAAATTTATCCCTTTTCTTTAAGCTACCCAGGCTGTGGTATTTTATTATGGCATGTTCATTTTGTAATGGTTTCTCAGACATTTCCCTATACCTCTTTTTTAAACCTCAATCTCTCTCTCTCCCTCTCTCTCTCTGTTTCTCTCTCTCTTTGTGTGTGTGAGAGAGGTTTGTGTGTATGTGTATATGCACTTCTGTGGGTTCTGTCACAGATGCACTTTGGCTTGGGTTGTGGAGGTCAGAGGTCAACCTTGGGTGTTGGTCCTCACCTTTGACTTTGTTGGAGAAAGTGTTTCTTCTCGTCACTATGGAGCTAGCTGGTCCACAGGTTTATGGGAATCTTCTGCGTCTACATTGAATCTCACTGTGGGTGTGCTGCGATCACAGATATACATCTGCTGCTCTGTTAAGGTGTACACGAGTTCTGAGGAGCCAGGGCTGCTTGCCCGATAATGACCTGACCCATTGAGCCATCTCATCAGCCCTCCACACCTCCTTCACCACTTTTGTTCCATCTTGTTTGTTATCATACTCAGACCTTGGCTCCAAATGGTTGTACTTGGCTTCAGGAACCTCGAATTGCTGACAGTTTCATTTTGTCTCTATAATAGAGGTTTACGTTGTTTTCATTCTTATATTCTGATCATATCCTTCCCCCCCCAACTCCTCCCAGAACCTACCCACCACCCCACTTCCCACTTAACTTCATGTCCTTTATCCTTCCCTCAAAAAAAAAAATAAAAAATCTAAATCAAAACAAACAAAAGAAAAAAGATTCAAACCAACAAACAAAGCACATAAAAAACATGGAGTTCATTTTGACAACTCACTCTTTAAGAGTATTTAAGCTCTGAAGTGTGGTTGATATACCCATTCCATTGGGAAAAACAACAGATTTTCTCTCTCCTGACAGGTATCAATTATAAGCAGCTTCTTGGCTAGGGATGGGACTTTGTGCCCACTTCTTGTATAGGTCTTGTATAAACTGTCACAGGTTCTATGAGTTCATCTGTGCATCAGCCCTGTTGTGTCTAAAAAGCCTGCTATCTTTTGCTCATCTACATTGGCCCTTACAATCCCCACTTCCTCTTCTTTGATGATAATTTCTTATGCATGGCATATTGGTCCTCACCCCTTTTCCAATAGGACCAATAATGTCCTCTGCAGGATCTGACTGCGGATGGGTAATGGGAGTCCAGGGCCAGGACATATCGTGAATATGCTGATTTAATGAAAGTTGTTTAGTGAATTAATTCAGCAGTGTTGAAGATTAACCTTAGGGCCTGTGTATGTGGATGAACACTACCACTGAGCTATGTTCTCAACCAATGAAGATGGCTTATAGAAAGGAAGCCATTGCTGCCTGGAGAAGAGGGAGTTTCCATGTATGAGAGAAGAACCGGATGAAAACATGTTAAGAGGATAAATATTCATAATTCCAAATGAGAAAATTCCATACAGGCTAAAATTCCACACATTCCCGAGTGTGGAGAGAAGGTTGTACAGGACTAGGAAACAGGGAAAGTTTCTTTGAGAACAAGCAGAGAACTGCAAAATCAGTATCAACATTCATAGGAGAAAGACCTGGATCCTCTTCCTAGAATCAGAAACTTATGTGCTCAAGAAGCAAGTCAAACCGCACGATGTCCTGAGTAGAGCCAGGACTCTCTATGCTGAGAGAGGCTGCTGTTGTAACTAGTCTTGACCTGTCAAGGTTGTATTGGGCTTTAGTTTAGTTTTGTGTCTTTGGGCTTCTGGACCACTCACCTTGACTCTTGTGGTAAGAACGGTTTACAGGGAGGTTCTGTCACCCAGGCATGCTCTGACCCAGTGACCCAAGTATGATCCTTCTCTCAGTACTCAATATCACAAGTGAGGTAGGTGAGAGGGAGAGACTTACTGCTTCAGTGAATGCTCAGGAAAAGCAGCCAAAGAGAGGAGAATACAGCTCCGAATGCCCAGTCAGATAACCTGTGTTGCAAGATACTGTTTATTCCAAGCAGCTGACAGGTCTACAAAATACTAGTTGTTTATTTGGGAAGCCCACCATTCACACACACAGTGGTGTCATGTCAGGGTCATGGAATAAGCTCTACCCCCAGCATCCATCTCTCATCCCTTCTCTCTCTTCTCTCTCTCTCTCTCTCTCTCTCTCTCTCTCTCTCTCTCTCTCTCTCCACACAGGAGATAAATGGCATCATAGTCCCTGGACTTTCCAGCTTCCCCTTGTTCCATTTTGTTGCCAGTCCTCCTCTCTGGGTCTGACTAGGTTGCCTTCTCTCAAGACTATGCCTTTCAAGGCTTTCTCTGCATTTCTGTGATGTGTGGATATGCTTCTGTGTTGAGCTCCTGCCTACGCCATCTCTGCCCACACAGGAGGCTCTTCTCTTGCCATAATTAAACAATGAGGAAAATGGCTGGGAACGCAGCCAGCTGGAGTCAGAGCAGGCATTAATGTTGGGCAGGGGAAAGAAATCAGGGGCAGCGTTGGCCTTCTAGGTCCCTGAGCTTGTACTCTGGCAGAGCAGAGTCACACAGCCAGAGACTATCTCTGACTGGATAATCACACTTGGTGTCTGACTGGGTCTTGAATTTGGTCAATAAAGGCCAAGGATCTACCAGGTCAAGGCTTCACTTGAGAGCTAATAGAGTCAAAAAAAAAAAAAAAAAAGCCACTTAGAGAGAGCTTCCAAGAATGTCCCGAAATCATTAGCTTCTGGTGCTCTTTGTGAGTCGTGCTGGTGAGGAAGGCTGGGAGTAACAGGCTGAAACTGGAAAGGTACTTGTTAATATTGTAGAAGAGTTGGGTTCATCTCCCAGGACTCATGCAGTGACTCACAACCATCTGTAACTCCACTTCCTTGGGATATGATGACCTCTTCTTATGTCTGAAGGTAAATCTAAAAATTAAACAAAGAAGTCTGAAAAAGTGTTTTCACGGGACAGTCAAAATCACAATGCCCACCATTATTATTCCTTGCCCCTGAAATTATTCCATTCCTTCCTGGGTATGTCTCCCAGTTTTTCAAAGTAATTTTGAAACCTGGAACAGAGGGTTGAAAGTGGAGGAAGAACCTGGTGCCATCTGCTGGACATATCTGGTACTGCCAGAAGAGCCCAGAGGCCATACATTTTGGACCCACAGGGGCTAGACAGCTAGGGCCACAGAACTCTCAAGGCAAAATCATAGGTAGAGGGACATGAGTGATAGATGATATTCATGATGGAGAAATCTCTACCCACTAGATGCTGGTTGGAATTCTCCATTCATAAATAAATCTGCATTTTAATTTTCTAGCATTTGCTCTCAATAGTGCTATAAGATTTTGTAATTCAGAAGCAAACCTCAGGTGTGATTGGCTACAATCACATTCTCTGTCCCACCTGCAATAATTCAGTCCAGCTTAACAGGGACCCCGACTTGAGTCATGGTTTTGATACCAGCTTGACAAGCCGTCTCTGATTCCAGACTCAAACTCCAGCCGAACCCCAAGCAAGAATCCACCTACCTTGCCTCCTGGTCTTATAATTTGTGTTAGCTCTTACCTCAGGGTAGATAGCCTTTCTCTCTATGAATCTGACTCCTCTCCAAGCTTGACAAATTATTTCTATATGTCTTCCAGGTCTAGCAGCCAAACAGAAAGAAAGAAAGAAAGAAAGAGAAAAAGGAAGAAAGAGAGAAAAAGAGAAAGAAAAGAGGAAGAGAGAGGAAGAAAGAGAGAGCTAGGGTAGGATGGGCTGGTAATTTTTCTGCAGGAGAACAGCTAACCGGGAAAATAGGAGAGGGTGAACACCTTGAATTTTAGCTAGTCCAAGGTATCCTGCAGTCATGACTCTTGGAAAAAAAAAAAAAAGACAGTGTCTGCTGGAAGTGAGAAGAGCTAAATCTCAAGCAGCCATGATCTCAGCAGGAAAACCCTTGACATATTTGACACTTTGGGGCAAATCTAGCAGCACACAAAATGAAGGTGTATAGATGCTTGTCCTGCTACCTCCTTCTCCAGTGTAGCAAGTGGTTTCCACCTTTGTGGCTATGTCCTTGAGATCACACTTCTTCACACTGGACAACCTTGCCAGTAGGTCACAGCTTTGCTTTGCTGGAATGATTTGGTCTCCCCTGGTTACCACAGTGACTGATCAAAAGCACAGCATCATTCTCTGTGAAGGAAGGAGCTTGAATTGCTTTAGCCCCAACTGGGACTATCGCTAAATGAATGAATGAATTAATATATAAGTAAATATAAAAATGATAGATGTAGGTTTCATTTCAGTCATGTGAGTTAGATTTCCTTTCATGTGACTTAGAAGCCCTGAGATTTGGGATGTGTTATTTAATCCCATAGCCTGTATTTCTTCATTTCAGCATGGAGATGTACTGATATCCTTCTCATTTGGTTGTAATGATGAATTGAGACAATACATGTGGTCTAGAACCAGGCATAAAGTAACTCCTCAACAAATCAAATCTAGTATTTTCAGTTGCTCTACGGGCTCTAGTTTCCTGTAGAAAGAATGAGCATAATAGTAAACTTCCTTACATCGTTATACATTATAAGAACCAAAGGCTAAAACATGTGTATAGCAGTCATGAATGCCTCCTTAACGATATTAATGTGTGTGTGTGTGTGTGTGTGTGTGTGTGTGTGTGTGTGTGTATCTTGAGTTTTGCAAGTTTCATTAAAGTTTCTAACTATCTAACTTTCAGAGGATTTTTATCTTGGTTGTATCTTATGTATTTCTGTCTGTTTTCTCTTCTCCAACTTAGGGCAGAGTCTATGGTGTTCTGACAGTGCCAGCTGGGTTGTGCTTGGTTCAAGCTTACACACTTTTATGGAGTTCACTCTGAGATTCCGGTGCTTCATGACACTGTGGTCAGCATCTAGTTTCCACAAACACTCAACTCTTGAGTTCTTCCTGTCCCGTGCTCTCTGTGAAAGTGGGATCTAGGTTGCTTCCTCCTGAGACACTATAGTGTGTACAAATTTGGTTATTACTATTGCCTTTTGATTATGGCAAAGGGATCTTTGCAGATATAATTAAAGCTGAGAGTTGGCCAAACTTGAAACAGAGAAGTTATTCCACATGATTCGGGTTGACCTAGCCCAATATGATGGGGCCTATGATGAAGAACATTCCCTTTGCTGGGCCCTGGAAGTTGAATGCTTGGGGAAAATGGGGTGGGGGGTTGGGTGGGGTAGGATGGTCTTAAAGGAGACATGCATCAGAAAACCAAAGACTACAGTCAAGACTAGCAAATTCTTCCAGTAGCCTCAATGAATGTGGAAGCAGATTCTTCCCTGAAGCCACCAGCTAAGAGCCTAGCCCAGCTGACATCTGAACTCACTCTTAGCAGGCTCTGAGCAGAGTCTGGATCTGAGTCACACAACTGTGAGGTAATTAGTGGGTGCTGTTTTAGGCTGTGGAGTTTGTGGTAAGATGTTACAGCAAGGGGGGAAAAAAAAAACCTGACATAATCTTCAAGACTCATGTTCCTTTAATCAGTCTTAAGGAATATTCCATCTTGAGGTCCTAAAGTTTCTGTTCTTTCACCTCTAAGCCTGTGTCGATGGATGGGAACATTTGCCTCCAAGTGAATTGTAGGTGAAGTCCTAAGAGACCTGATTTATGTAAACAAAGTGGGGCAGAGGTTTCTGACGATTCCTGGTTTAGACCCTGAAATTCCACTAGCTTCATGCTCAGGCAACACAAACATTTCAGTTATTTCCTATGATGGATGGGAGGGATGAAGTGTTCAGTACGCCAAATGACTATTTCAATTACATTTCTTGCCATACACTGAAGTACTTCACTTGGTGCTCGTTACACACTGAGGTGTTGGGTTTTTTTTAGACTAAAAGAATTGACTTTTATTTTTGTTATTACAGAATCTTGCGATTGTGTTCTAGCCTCGCTACCCAGCACAGTTCCAAACTGTGAAAGTGCTGTCTTCAACACTGACAGGAACTGCTCCATCACTGAAGGACCCATACGGTGACATCATATCCCTCATCCTCGAAGAACAGAGGCAGAGGAAGATGCACATCTGGCCTTGAAACTTATTTTCCTGCATTCAGGCTACCAGAGATGGCCCATTATCAGTGTACTTGTGCTGCTGCAGAGGAGGACTCTATGGAGTGGCAGGAGTCACCCACTCTCACAGAGTCCCAAAGGGGTAAGTGTGTCTGTCACAGTGTACTGACAATAAGTTAATTTCACCTCCCTGAGTCCATGAGGTATGTGATGAAGCTGTCCACATTGTACCCCTCCCCTATTCTAGCTCATTGTGATTTAAGGGCAGAGGTGGGAGAAAAGGCTCTTCAGGAACCAGCACCAATCTCCTTCCAGCATTCTAGGTTCCAGCTCTCCTCACCAAATGTGTATGTGTGCACCTACTACGTACCAGGCAGTTGGGGCCCTGGCAATATAGAGATGAACGAGGTAAACCCAGTGCCAACCTTATGAACCTTACATTTTATTAATAAGTCACAAAATAATTACATATTTTAAAATGCTTTAAAGTGCAATGACCCTCTTAATCTCTCCTGATAATGACACTTATTATCTAGCTGTACTCTAAGTTACACATCAGGTTCATTTTAAAATACCACCTGGCCCAGCTCAGACCTGAAGTCTGGCCATGCCCTGCAGCAGCTGAAGTGGTGACCTAGAGTAAACATAGTTCATAAATTATATCAGCCTTCTTTCCCTGTAGCTCCAACACTGACCTTGATCTATACCAGCAGACTTTCTTTAAATGTACAAAGGTCACCCCAACAGTCCTGGGGCATTAGATTGTTCTCTGTGATCACAGGTTAAGTGAGAGTAAGTCATAGTTATGCTTACGAGGAAGCACATGTGAGCAGAAAACAGGAACATTTTATGTAACAAACGTAAGCTGTGAACCACATCCATAGCTAGGCATCTATAGACCAATTTACCTAAGTTTCTGTGACCTAGCAAATAGATGACAGTTCTTTCAGGAAGGCAGACTTCCTACCACTCTGTATTTACTTGAGCTGGGAGTCCTAGGGTCAGGATGGGGTCATTCTATGCCTGCTGGCCAGCCTTTCCCTCTCCGTCCTTGGACGTTCCTTCTCCAGGCTCAGCCTCATCATCAGCCTCACCCATGTCCTCTGGCATCGGCCACTCTCGAGTCTGCCACTCCAGCCTTTCAATGCGGTAAGCTATCTTCAGTGCACTGGACTCCAGCTCAGCCAGGAGGCGAGCAAACTTGGTCTGTAAATCATCAAGCTGCTGGTCGAGGCCTTTCAGCCGAGACTCTGTGGCTTCCTGGAGGGCGATCTCAGCTGCTTCAGCATTCACATCCAACTTATTCATTTTGAGCAAGATTTCACGGCCCTTCTCCTCCATGACCGCCTGGGCCTGTGGGTACTCACTCAGCACCTCCCGCAGATCCTCCTTGCTGAGGCAGAACAGGTCTGAATAACCCAGGCTCTTGATGTTGGCTGTTCGTCGGTTTCCAGACATGTTTCCTGTGGTTCAAGGGCAGACACACACGGTGGTGGGGTGGGGTGGGGGAAGCAGTTAGTAGAGACAGGAAGGTCCCATTTCACTCCTGAGCCAGGATATAGCCTCCACATTGGTGCTTCTGAACCACTTTTCCTGCCTTACTTTTTTCATTCAGTAATGTGCTAGTGACCAAGCCCTATGCTTATCAGTAACCTTTCTTGCTAGACGGTTAATATGTAGTTATATAAAAACATGGCGGGGGCAGTAGTTTTTAGCTGGTCTGTTGGCATTTCCACTAGTGCCTGTGGAACATGACTGCTTTGTTTTCTAAGGATCCATTCCACCCACTGACCTCTGCTCAACTGCTTCCCAGGCAACAGATAATCCACATCCTGCTTCTCTCCTGAGTTCTGTAGCAACTCAGACAAGGGCCAGATCTCCTTAATCTATGTGCCCCAAAGTACCATCTTGTCCCAGGGTTCTGCCACCCCCACTTGCCTTCCAGCCTTATCCCAGCAGTTCTCCTTGGAGACTCACCTTTGATGTTGATGATACTGATCTCCCCAAAGTAGAGCCCTGCACCAAGCACAGCATACTGTGTGACACCATCATCTGCCACCACAGCCAGCTGGCCCTCACGGATGATGTACATCTCTCTGCCAATGTCCCCTTTGCGGCATACATATTCGCCTGGTGAGTAGGTCTGGGGCTGTAGCTTCAGCACCAGCTCTTCCAGCAGGCTGGCTTCACAGTTCTGGAAGATCTGTACTCGGCTCAGGGTAGACAGGTGTACGGACACAGCAACCTCTGCCCGCAGCCGCTCAGGCAAGTGCTGCAAGATGGCTACCTCATTGGTCATCTTCTTGTTGATCTGCAGATGCTGGTACCTGGGAGAAAAGCAGTATCATTTCCTCACTGGAACCTAGTGTGTGTGTGTGTCTCTGCCTACTCATCAGGACTCAGTTCAGCCAAGAATCCAGCTACACTGGTTTCTTATAAGAGCAATGGGAGTACCTCACAGTTGTCTGATCCCTTTTCTTTGCTACAGACATGATCTTTTCTACTTCATCCAAGGTGCAGAGGCCCCGACCACTTCATAGTAGACAGACACATTTCTTTTACTTCCCATCAGGCTCTACCCCCAGCCTGTGTCTTGTAGCACTTCCACACTGAGTTGCTTTAGTCAGCAAGCTTCCACCCTCTTCGACAGGCATTGTGGTAGCTCCCTGACTTTGAGATGTTTCCTTTATTCAGAACCTAGTTTGCATTATCATGATACAACCAAACATCTATTGGCCATCTCCTGGCTGGACAGTTCCTTTCTCCACCCATTCCTTTCAGAGCCTCCCCAGTCCTCTCAGTCAGTATCAACTCTCATTTGCTGGTCTCTGTGTCACTCTTTTATACGAATTCCTTTCCCTGTCAGTCTCTTGCCCACCCTCTTCCCCTTCTAGACTCTCGAAGTAGAAGACACCATTTTCTAAGCCCAATTTAGTAGACCCATGAAAGAATGTCACCTTCCAGAAGGCAGTAAGACCAGAGTTACTGCACTCAGGTCCCAAGGCATACCTCCCCCTGGTCTATAACCAGCCTTCTCACCAGTCAATAACTCGCCGCTCCAGCCTCCGGTTGACATGCTGCAGCTTCATGTACTTCTTTACCAGAGCATGGTCTGGGTAGAAGGCTGCATCTGCAGTGTTCATGTTGTAAATGACAGAGCTCATGCTACCCATGATGGTGGCGAAACCCATGACGGCCAGCAGGAAGTCACCCACCATGAAGAGGTATTCTTCCTC
Source organism: Rhynchomys soricoides (assembly GCA_019843965.1). Lineage (NCBI taxonomy): Eukaryota > Metazoa > Chordata > Mammalia > Rodentia > Muridae > Rhynchomys > Rhynchomys soricoides. The sequence continues at coordinate 732,030 of JADRCH010000459.1, forward strand.
TCGGGCTGGCAGTGGCGTGTCACCCACAGTGGTCAGGATCAGAGTAGAGAAGTAGAAGCTGTAGAGATACTGGCGCCGCAAGCGCTCAAAGCCAGGCTGCGCAGGGTCTGGGTATACCCATGCATCCCGTCCGAAGCCCAGGTACCTGGACAGGGCAAAGTATAAGCAGCTGTTCCAATGGATGACGACAAAAATGTAGACCATCAGCTTGGCTATGCGGAAGGCATTTGGGTAAGCTGTGCGGGTCTCTGTACGGTCAAAAGCCTCGAAGAGACGGGGCACTCGGAGAAAGCGGTTTAGCCGGAGTGTAGGGATGTGGGGACCCAGCTGTACGTAGGCTGCATCTGTGGGGACCAGGGAAGCCAGGTCCAAAAGGAAGCTCCAGGTACGGACGTATCGACTGGCGATCATGCCTTTGTCTACCACCAGGATGCCCTGCTCTAGGAATCCTAGGAGGAAAGAGGGAGATGAGCTAGGGTCAAGCATAGGAAGGTCAGAGGCAGGCTGGATATGCTGGGTATGCCAGGCCAGACATGAGGGCAAGATGAAGGCAGGTTTCTGGGGTTAGCACTGGTGTTGTCAAACACAGTGGCATGTGACAGTGCAGCCCTAGAGGTGGCTGTGTTTTAAACACTTCCTTGGGGAAAGCTTAGTCCCAGGGACTCACTAACCTGTGTGGAAGCGGACCCCGATATCTAGGAGGTACAGCAGGTCACTAGTGTAGTCCAGCACAAACCAGGCCACCAGGTAACTGTGCTGTAAGTCAGGAAAGCAGGCCCTGCAGGGTAGGGGCAGAGGGGATTTGCTTAAAGGTATCAACTATGTGTAATTGGGTGGTCAGGACCAGTCCCTCAGTACTCTGCCTTTAGCCTTTCCAGGGAAGACACCTCTCTTTTAGGCGTCACCCTCTAGGCCTGCCCTTCTCTTAAGGACCCTAATTTAGCATCCCTGCCAAACCTGCATACAACGATGATGAGATTATACATGATTGGGAAGACCATCATGTTCAGCCACCAGTAGTAATAATCCCCAGATGGGTCTAGGACTGGCAGCCACTTCCTGTAGGGAAGAAGAGACTCTGCTCAGTTATCCACCAGACATTCAGTGCTTGGACACCAGGAAGAAGGAAGCCCCAGGGAGTGAGGTGCGTAGACCCTACACAGAGGAGCAGACTTCTCACCTGGCTTTGGTTGGGGCTGGGGGCGTGGACTCTGTTGTCTTCACTTTGCTGTCCTGGCTCATATTTCTGTAGCGTGGTCCTAGCCTGTAGAATATCCAGTATTTCTCCAATTATAGGTGGCTTGAGAAAGTGCCTGGCTTCCTGGAAGAGGCTGCCCTGGGGCTCCAGCTGCGTCTTTTCTGTCTTTGAAGCTCTTAGCAACACAACTAGAGCTAGCAAGTGTGGAGTGGGTGGAGGCACCATAGCTCCAGCACTCTGCCCTGTCTCCCAGGGCCAAGACTGGTTTACACCTGCCCAGCTAAACACCGTTAATGAGGTCCCTGGAGGTGGTGGGAGGTGGATGCTTGGGAAGGAAGCTTCATTTTTGTTGCTGTCTTCTTTCACCTTCTCCAAAGCCTGCCTTCGATGTCGGTTTGAATTCAGTTTTACTTTATACAGGCTTTCTGTTGGGCCTAGTTATTTATTTAACAATTATGTGCCAAGCTGCTCCTTCATGTCAGGTGTTAAGCTAGTCTCTAGGGACAAAAGGGTGCCTCTCAGAGGTGTTTTCCATTGCCACATCTTTATCTACATACATATCACCGTGGGGCTGTGTGGTCATCTTATGCTATTTTTCTTCCTGTCCTATTATCTCTCATGCCCAGTGCCCCCAGCTATTGGACATATTTTGTGGACCCTCAACCTCTTTCAAGTTTTCTTGTGAACTTTTCATAACAAAACAAATATATTTCCTATAATACCCCCCCCCCCCCATTCCAGGCTGGTGTCCCTGCTGCCGTCACTATGGAGGCTGGAGGTCAGAGTACAACTTTTAGAGTCAGTTAGTTAGTGCACCTAGAGAGCAGATTCCAGTGGTGAGGCTCATGTTTTTACCTGTTGAGCCCTCTTGCTAACCTCTTTCCTTCCCACCCCCCACCCCTGAATTTTAAAGAGAAAGAGAGGGAACAGGAAAGGGGAGGCAGTGAAGAGAATGAGGCTGAGTGGTGGGCAGAGGCTAGATCTGGAGAATTTAGTCAACCATGAAATTAACTTGGAATTTTTTTCCCCCAAAGACAACCGGGAACCTGTAAACTGTTTTGTAGTTATGGGGTAGTGTTAGATTCATATTTTTGGAGTTTCTTAAAAGAAATATCTATATTCCTAAGAAATGTTTTCAAAATGCTTTTATCCATAGCTTTTGTAATGCCACCATTTCTTGGTGTTCTGTTTATTTCCTAGTCTCTCTCTCTCTCTCTTTTTTTCATTTATTTATTTTATTTGTATGAGTACACTGTAGCTGTCTTCAGACATACCAGAAAAGGGCATCGGATCCCATTACAGATGGTTGTGAGCTACTTGCTGGGAATTGATCTCAGGACCTCTGGAAGAGCAGTCAGTGCTCTCAACCGCTGAGCCATCTCTCCAGCCCCTAATCAAGTATATATATTTAATTTAATTTATTTTTTTCCTACTTTATTTACATTTCAAATGTTTCCCCCTTTCCAGATCTCCCCTTTGGAACCCCCCCATTTGCTCCCCCTCCCCCTGCCACTATAGGGGTATTCTTCCACCCACCCACCCACCCACTCTCTTCTTCCCTCCTTGGCATTTTCTTATACTGGTGCATCTAATACTTTCAGGCCCAAGGGATTCTCCTCCCCCTGATGGCTAACAAGACCCTCCTCTGCCACATATGTGGCCAGCACCATGGGTTCCTCCATGTGTATTCCTTGGTTGGTGGATCAGTCTCCAGGAGTATCGGGGGGGGGGGGGGTCAGGCCAGTGTCTTCACCCATTCCTTCAAGGTTAGTGCTTCCTAGAACTCTTAGATCGCTCTTCTTCATTTCCATTTTCCATACATGTTCTGGCTGATCTTGGTCACCCACAGAATTACTTTGTTATCTAGTAATTCTCATGAACTCCCTTGAGCTTTGGTCATCCACAGGACTAACTGCATACCCAATCCCATTTTGACACCTCAACAGTCACACTGTGTTAGTCACTGTTCTAAGGCTGTGAAGAGACTCCACCACCAGAGCAACTCTTATAAATGATTTGCCAGGTGTGGTTTAATCCCATTACTCACTGGGGAGGCAGAGGCAGAGACAGGTATATCTTTGTGAGTTCAAGGCCAGCCTGGTCTACAAAGTGAATTCCAGGACAGCCAGGGCTGTTACACAGAAGAAACCCTACCTCAAAACACCAAACCAAACCAACTAACCAACCAGCCAGCCAGCCAGCCAACCAACCAACCAACCAGCCAGCCAGCCAGCCAGCCAGCCAGCCAGCCAACCAACCAACCAACCAACCAGCCAGCCAGCCAGCCAGCCAGCCAACCAACCAACCAGCCAGCCAGCCAGCCAGCCAGCCAGCCAGCCAGCCAGCCAGCCAACCAACCAACAAACCAATCAACCAACTTAAAAAAAAAAAAAAGCATTCAATTGAGGGCTTCTTTATAGTTTCAGAGGTTTGGCCCGTTAGTATCATGGCCAGGAGCAACAAGGCCATATCTCTGAACCTTACTAATTCTTTCAATGAATGTTCCACTCCCTGGTGACTAAGCATTCACATTTATGAGCCTAGGGGGCCATTCTTATTCAAACCACCACAGACACCTTCAACCTACTGGATCAGCATCTTTATCTTCCTCCGCCTACTCTCTTTCTTTTCAATACCCGTGTTTGTCCTTTCAGTCAAAAACTTGGGACCAACATTTAATATTATGTAATGTGGTGGATATTTTAAAAAATGACTACAAACTTTTTGATTGTCACTTGTGACTGTCAGCTAATAGAACATATTAAGGGTGATGCTGTGTGACATCTGAGGTTAGATCATCAAAGACATTGCTACTTTCTGGGCAGCTTGGTATGCATATTGTGATCACTGCCTCTCAGGATCCTGCTCTCTTAGATCCTATCTATCACACTGTGAGAAACTCTTCCGAGCTGAGCTCAGCCTTTCAGTTGTTCCAGCCCAGCATTGCACATACAATTGAAGTAGCCTTTAGATAATTTGAATGATGGCTCACGTCACTCCCACATTTGAGCTTCCTAGATGAGGAGCTCCAGATATCATGGGATAGAAATAAGCTACTTCTGCTGCATCTTGTTAGAGTCACAGAATAACAGGTCTTCTGGTTTGTGCCACTAACTCGGAGTGGTTTGTGATTTAGTACTATGGTTTGGGTCTTAAATGTGTCCTACAGGGTATGTTTTGAGGTCTTCTTCAATAGCTTCTGGCACAATTAGGGGATGGTGGAACTTTAGGAAGGGGGCAGGTAGCATGCAAATGAGGTATGCCCTTGAAAAGAATGTTGGGATTCTAACATTTTTCTATCTTACCCTTTACTTCCAGGATGGCATAAGGTAAACAGCCTCCTCTGCCATATGCTCTGTGGCATGATCTACTTTCTCACCACTGTTCCAAAGGTAACCATGGGCAGAAATTTCTGAGCCAAGATAAACTTTTTTAAGTTATTAATCTCATTGTGTAACAGTGATGGACAGCTGACTAATACATCCAACATAGTAACTACCACTATCACTGTAACAACTGCAATAGAGAAATCTGTAGCTTGATACATTTTCACAAATTGAACTTACCCAGCTCAGCACTTGGATCAAGAAGCAGAACTATTATAAGCGTGAGGAGTCACTCTTCTCCTTACCAGTCACTGTTACTCTCACCTCTCATAATAATGCCACCCAGTCCTGGAAATCTGTGAGTATGCCCTTGAGTGGTGTGTGTGTGTGTGTGTGTGTGTGCACATTGTAGGTGCATGTGGAAGCATGATGGGAGGAATCATACTTGTTTGTTCTTCCATCTGATTTCATGAGATCAGGTTCTTAATAAAACTGAGTATTACCTTCCAAGGCTGGATTCAGGTGGATCACCACACCCACCTGGCATTTATGTAGATTCTGGGGAATTTGAACTCTGTCACACTTGCTCAGCCAGTGCTTTAACTATGATGGTATCTCTCTGGTTCCCTTTGATTGTTTTTTGATTTATATAGGATATCAATATTTAATCCTTCTGTTTCCCTTTTACAGTTACCTAATTCTCAAACCCTTCCAGTGTCTACACACTCCCTTTTCTACATTCCTATGGTCCTACTGTGGGCTTTGCTTTTGAATGACCATTTGCAAAGGCCCTGTCCACCTGATCATGTATAAAACTGTATCTATTATTCCAAGAATACAGTATAAACTAACATGGTCAACTAGTCCTGTAGTATTATACATTCTGTTTTCATTCTCATCTCCCAGGCTCCAGACACACTATACTGGTGTTCTCATGGTCTTGATCATTCTGCCTTGCTTTAGTATAGCGAATTCTTTAGGGTGAAAATTCCATTTCTGTCTTCTTTTTGAATACTTTTAATTTGAGCCAATTTTAGGCTCACAGAAAAGACACAAAAACAACACACAAAACTGTAAAGTCCTTACCCATGTTCCCCTGTCACCCATCATCTTATGTAACTACAGAAGAGTGATCACAATCAGGTAACACTGATAGAGGAATACTTTCTACTACAGATTTTATCGGAAACTTCTAACTCTCTTAGTGTTTCTCACTCTTGTTTCAGCCAGCATTGCCTCCTGGAAGCCATCTCTCAGCACTTTCATCCTCTAGGCACAGGATTCATGCTAAGTGGTGCGTCTAGATGCTTTTCCTTTTACAGCCCTAATACTGAGACAGGTTCTATGGATCAGGAATTCAGGCTGTCATGTAGGAACTTATTCCATGTTCCACGAGGTCATGGAAGCTTCGGGAGAGCCAGGAAGAGGCAGTCTTCGCGGGTTCAGGAAGGTAGAATCCAACCTGCGTGCACAAGTCTGGTGAAAACAAACAAGCTTGGCAACCAGTCTGATCTAGGAGAGCTTTTCCACAGCCCTGCCCTCAGACTGGCCCTTGGCCTATCCTTCAGAAAAAGCCCTGCCCACTTGAAGCTATAAGCGGCCCCCAGGTCCTGTGTTCCTGCCCCCTCCCTCTATCTCGGCCGGTGCCTTCCAAAGCTTAGTCTTTCCTAGCCTCAGAAGCTTGTCCCTCCGTTAGAGCAGCCTTCTGCCCTCTGGTTCGAATTTTTTTCCTCAGGTCCCGCCCCTGCCCACAGGCTTCCGCCTCTTCTCAGGTCATCCCCTATGAAACGCCCGAATCCTCAGAAGGGCGGAGTCTGCGGTCCGAAGGGGCGGGGTCTGAGAGTGTGGAGCCGCTCCTTTCTTGGAATGCGGACGGAGACCCCGCCCCTGCGCTCGTCCGTTGCCAGGAAACGAGCGTCGACGCTCCGGCTGGGGCCTGGCCGGGCCAATGAGCTGACACGTCGCTGCCCAGCCGTGCGTCACTGGGCGGTTGCGTGAGGTGCGCGGGGGCGCGGGCTGCGTGTGGTGCGGGGCGGGGCGCGGCTGGTTCGCCTGAGGAGCGATGGCGGCGGCCTGAACTCACCTAGCCCGGCCGCCGACAGGCCCGGGCAGGGCGGCGTGGTGCAAGCGAAAGAGACGCGTGGGCCGCGGCGCGCGTAGAGGCGCAAGGTGCCGAGGGGATTCGGGATGACGGCACCGGGTTTGGGAATTGCTGGCGTTGAAGGGACAGGATGAGGGGTTGGCAGGTGGTGAGGGGCTGCGAACGTCTGAGGTAGAGGGGCAGGAGGACAGTCTAGGTTCTGTGGTCCAGGAAGAAGCCGGCTAGAGGAGATCCTGGGTCCAGATCTGAAGGACCCAGTTGAAGGAACTCATGACCACCGTTTGCAAAGGGTGTGGGTTCGCTGAGCTTGGAAAGGTGAGGGACGTCCTGGGACAAGAGTTAAGGGGGCAAGGCCTGTGCGAGGAGCATTAAAGGCCAAGGCGGGAACCTGCGGGGATGGCTGTTCCTTGATGTAGGAGTTGAGGGTTGTGAGACTTAGATGAGAGATGAGGTTGGTTGTGGGGCCTCCTTGGATGTCCTGTCCAGGGAGAGCAATAGTTTTAGATCAAGTAAAGTACAGCCCTGCGCCCATAGATAGTGAGAGAGGGGGGAAAAACCCCACCACCACCACAACAAACCCAGAACACCACACACAAAACAGCATCATGAGCAGCAATAACTGTGATAATGAAAATATTTGAGGTTTAGTCATCCACAGAGTACTAATGAAACCAGTTTTCTCAGGTTCTGCTTTTGTAAGGCAGACTTTACGATGAGACCCTCATGAAGTTTGTTTTGGAGAGGTGGAGAGGTAGAACTACCCATCTTTTCTCTCTGCCTGCTTCTGGACACCCTTACTATATTCCTCCTCACCTATTGCTGTCATCTGTATTGGACTATCAGTTGCTAATTCTACTTTCATGGATGTCATATGGCTTGTCACATGCAGCACTGTATTTAGGTTTGCTCATCCTAAGAGTTTGAAAAGCAGGAGCAAAACATGGCTTTGTAGAGGTAGACTTCTGCACAGTAAACTGCTCATACTTTAAATGTACATGTTTGGACATATGTGCATATTTATGAAATCAAGATGCCAAACACTTTGACCACCTGAAAAGTTTTCTCTATTCTTTTACAGTTCACCTCTCCCTCTGTACCCTGTAATTAAGTTCATTTTATTTGTGTTTTACAAGCCCTCCCCTTACCCACCCAGACATGAACTTGGGGAAGTTAGTCTCACTCAGTGATATGGCCATTTTCATGTCCCTGGATCTTCTCTCCTGACAGTCTGCTATATAGTTGAGGCATCTTGAGCCTCCTTTAACCATAACACTATTTAGGTCTTTCTATGAAAACTATCCCTTGAGAATTTGAGACCACTTCAGTCTATATTCTGTTAAAGAATCTCAGCTTCAGAGCTAGTTATTTTATCCCATGATATGTTTTCTTCTCTCTGGAGGCCAAAGAGGTCTGTGATATCTTTTCATTTCCTCTGGAGGCCAAAGAGACCTTCTTCATAATGATATGCCTGGTCAGATAATCAGAACTTTTTAGGCCCAACAAGGATAACAGGTTGTGGTAGTGGTCCCTGAACCCTGAGCTGGGGATCCAGTCCATGGTAGTGTTCATCTGTATAAGATAGGATGAAAGAACTAAAGATAAAGTTATATCCTGGAGTATGGCTCAGTGTGGGAGTGCCCTTCCATGTTCATAAAAGTTTGATCCCAACACTGCCAAAAGAGGGGCAGGGTTAACTTATTCTATTATTGTTCTTACTTCTTTGGCGTTAAGGTGCTCTTTGCTCTTTCACTGAAGAAATAATTAATGGTAAACTACATGGTAAATTTAAAGACTTGAAAATAAAAAGTTGATCACCTTTTTTAAAATAAATATTTCTACTGGTTTATGAAATCCCGACATTCAGAATGATTGTGTATGTGTGTGTGTATTGTTTTATGTTGAAGAACCATGTACTTACATAGTAACTTATATAACTTCATATCTGAATAGCATGCATGCTTACATATTAATTCATTATAAAGTCAAAGTGGCATGCTTAACATAGCATTCTCAAAATTTGATGAAATTATGATAGCTTGTTAAGTAGGCAAAGGAAGGAATTTTAGAGATGAGGAATCAGATTCAGAAGCTAGTAGTTTCACATGGATAGAGTGACAAAACGAGTCAGTTTGGCATCTTCATAGTGCTAGTGACTAGAACGTAAAGGCATTGTGGGCAAAGGGCACATTATGTGTTGGGAAAGTGATGAAATAGAGGACCTCATACCTACAAGAAGTATTTCTTTATGATTTGTAATTGTTCTACTAACAAAAAATTAAGGGGCTTTGTTTAAATTGTGTCAATGACACGGAATAGGTATGTATAGTACTGGGTTCGTATTACTGATAATTATGTTAATCACATGTCAGAGAATTTCTTTGCCTTTTTTCTCTCCTTTCCTCTCCCTCTCCCACTCCTTTTTTTGTCCCCACCCCCACCCCTCCCAGAGATGAGGTCTTATTGTGTAGCTTGGCTGGCCACAGAGATCTGCCTGAATCTGCCTTCCAAGCACTGGGATAAAAGGTGTTCACTGCTATGGCTGAAATGTTAGAGCATTCTTAGGATCTGTCTAATTCATGGTTGTTCTAGAGAAGGCACAGAATTTGGAGAGCTTTTTGTTTGCTATACTAAACTTTTTGTTGCCATAGTAACATACTAATTAAAATGGATTTTGACTTCTGATATACAGAGGAATGGTAGGTCTGAGAGGATGAAACATGGATGAGGATGCTGTAGTGATAGAAACATTTTTGTGGTGGTGTGTGCACTCTTAGTAAGGGCTAGGAAAACAAATTGATTCATTCTTTCAACAAATTCTTGTTATGAATTCAGTACCATAAGATAACAGTAGAAATAAGTTGTGGTTGTATGAAGTTGCATAGAATTCTCATTCTGGTTAGGGGAGAAAAAGATTATTTTAAAAGAAGAATGTGAAAATATATAAAAAAAAATCACAATGATGTGATTATTTCTCTATATCTGTCTCAGTCTCTGTGTTCTAAATATACATATACACTTATACACAAATCTCCACAGTGATCTTTCAATTAACATGCCTGAAACAGAACTTAGTGCTTTTGCCCCAAAGACCCAGTTTTTGCAACCATGTGCCCTTGTATTGATCCGGAGGATGACTTTGGTACCATCCTCTGTTCTTTCTGCCCCTTTACCTCCTGAATTTGGTCAGTCACTAAGATGACTGGTACTTTCCCTGCATTATTTCCATTGTCACATCATCACCAACTTTTGCCTGAGTCCTCAGCTACTCCTTGGCACTTACCTAATTTTTAAAAAAGTCTATCGCTTTAAAAGTTGATCTTTTCTTGCCTATTCCTAGAATGATCTTTCTAAAAATATAAAGTCAATCATGGAACTATGCTGCTTACAAAAGTTGGCTCTTTGTAGCCTGTAGGACAACATCCAATTTCCTTAATATGGCCTCAATTCACCTCTTCATGCCTTGTCTGTTGCCACTCCCTCCTCTGTGTTCTATCCTGAATAAATTGTTCACAGTTCCCTAACAAACATGTTACTTTTTTTTCCCTTGAAATCTTTGTACTTCCTCTTCTAGGAACACCTTTTCTTCTCTGCCCAGTGAACTTTTCTTACCCTTTAGGATCAATTTCACCCAGTCTTTGACTTCCTCTTTGTCACCCTCAAACAACAGGTGTAGAGATAACCATGTGTGACACTGAGGAGTTCATTGTTGTAAAGACAGTCACTGTGTACTAGCAGTTTATTTTGTGCCTTATGACGGAGATCCACTGAGATGAAGAGATACCTGTCCCAGGTGGTATGGGGAGAGGTGGGCTGTATCCTGAAAGCCCATTTATCTGAGACATTGAAAAGCAGGGATGGTATGTGTGAGTTGAGCTCCAGATAGGCTATTGAGAGGCCCTCCCACCATTTCTCCAGGTTTATTCAAGACTTTCCACTTTCAGTGTTTGGGGCAACAGCCTTCTGCCAATAATCAGTCTTGCTTATGAAGAGATTTGTTCTTGGAAGGTCATTTATTCCCTCCTTGTCTGGTAAAGTTACATATCTATCTGTCCCTTCCTGCTTCTTTCTCTTTGCCTCTCCCAGGGCAAAGGTTCTTAAGAGAAGCTGAGCCACTTCCTGTCTGCTGTTTTAAGGTTGGTTGACACCTTTTGCTGTGTGGCCTAAAAAGCTGTATTGTGTTTTGGATCCTGAGGAGAGTGACTGACCCTGGCCATGTGTAGATTGGAAAAGTCAATTGCTTCTTCCCTATTCACCTTGTGGTTTAGCCTGAAGATAAATCAGGGAAGAGAGAGGAATCTGTCTTTTTCTTTGGACTTCGCTATGGGATGAAGGGCATCATAACTACATGGCAGTTCTGCTTCTTTGCCAGGAGTTTAAATTAAATAGGTGGTAGAAATACCAAGGAAAGACCTTTTTAAGTTTTTTTCAGCGTGTGAACAGGTCTTAGATTAAGTGTTCGGTTTTGACTTCTGAGGTGCTGATTTTATGAGCTTCTTGTTCAAGGCCCACAGGAGATAGTGAGAAAAGGCTTGGAGGCTAGTCTTATATCTATAGGTGCTTTGTGGTAGTTAAGGAGGGGAGGAAGACTGGGTACCCCAGATACTGCATTATAGAAACAGTTTGTTAATCTTCCAAAACCTGGAGGAGTTTTGTTTTAGACACATGAAAGGCTTATTTTGCTGAGCTTTCTGAGGCTTGAGTGAGCAGGACATACTTTAGAGCAGGTTAGACCTCTTATCTCAGAGTTGTGAGCCCCCTGTCATAAGGATCAGAAAGGAAAAGAGCAAAGAAACAGTTTATAGAGGATTTGCTTTTTGCCTAGTGCTGTTACCTCATTTACTTCTTAAAAGGAATTAGTACTTTGTTAGGAATTTTTTGACAAGGAAAAAAGCTCAGATTTGTGATTTATTTAATGTCACACAGTTGAAAGATGGTACACTGAGATTTAGACTTTTGTTTGAGAAATTTCAGAGCTCAAGCCTTACCTACTATTTGTATTACTCTTTTCTAAGCATAAGGTTTCTATTTGTTTTCAGTCTTCAAATGAGATATGTTGTAGAGAGTACTCTGTAAACAGTGATGATATTCTTGTATCAGTCAAGCTCCTTGGCAGGTGGCAGGTGGCAGATGGCTCAGGCTGGGTTTCACAAGAATTTAATTAATAATGGGACTGTATTTACAAAGGTATACGCAGTGATTAAAGAAACCAGCAGAGGCTGATACAGTATCAAAGGCTAATAGCAGTAAGAGGGAAGAGTTTTTATCATTTAACTGTGGGCTTTGTGTTTCTCAGCCTGTGCTTGTCTGGGACCTCAAATCCTTGGGACTGTAAGTACTTTTTCCAGTGCATCCTTTCCGTTCTTAGCCACTAGTGTGTGGCTGGTTTACTAGTGTAGTTGATGGTTTATAGGATGCTGTGTACGAAAGAGTGAGCATCCATTTTGTGGTTTTACTTTCTTTCTCTCTTACTATTAGGCTGGGGGGGGGGGTTGGTGGTTAGATGGTAAGATGCTTCCCTCTGTCTTTGCATTTATATTTACTTGAGGTGGCACTCATCCTATACTGTTGTCTTTCTTGCTTTCAAAAAGATGGTATATGCTCTTTTTTATTTCCTTTGTTATCGTATTCCTTATTTTTGTCTGCCATTCCTCACTTATTTACCCATATCAACTTTTTCCTTTCTTCAGACTTATTTTCTCAATTGGCAAACATCCTTGAGGTTGGCTTGGGACTCACAGTGATTTTCCCGCTTCAGTTTCCCAGGCCTGAGCCAGCAGCATTCAGTTCTGAACCATATGAACTCTTGACTCTCACCTCCCCATTTTTTCTACACAAATGGCCCTGTTTTCATCCTTATCTGGGTCACTGGATTTTGTTAAAGTATATTTTATACTTTGACTCTCAGTCATTCTTTTAACTATTTTTCTAAGATTATATAAAAAAAAATCAATAAAACCAGTGGACAGTTTTCTATCTTCATTCTACTTTTCTTTTTATGGGATTACGGGCAATCTCCAGTCACTTGAAACATCCATTCCTTGGTTTCTAGATCATTATTTTTTAGATGTCTCTGATTTCTGACTGCCTTCACTGTCTTTATAGGGGGTGTGAATGGAATATATGTGTGTGTGTTGTTTTTGGAGGGGCAGTGTTTCACTATGTACCCCTGGCTGGTCTGGAGCTCTTCATGTAGATAGTCCTGGCTGGCTTTGAATTCATAGACCTCTGCCTCCTAAGTGCTGAGATTAAAGGCATGTACCACCATGCCTGGTATTTTTATCTTGTTTTCTTTTTTTTGAGAAATTACCTTGTTATATAACTCAGGCTAGCCTCAAACTGACATTTTTTCCCCCTCAGCTTCTCAGCTGGAATTATAGGGATGCAGATTTCATCTGGCTAAATCTTTGTCAATGAATTCTCTTTGTGCCTTAGTTTAGGTTTTTGTTGTGAAGAGGCACCATGTCCATGGCAACTCTTATAAAGAAAAACATTTAATTGGGGTTGGCTTACAGGTTCAGAGGTTTAGTCCATTATGGTCATGGTGTACAGGCAGATAAGGAGCTCAGGGTGAAAGTTCTACATCTAGATTGGCAGACAGCAGGAAGAGAGACAGACACTGGGCCTGGCTTGAACACTGGAATCTCAAAGCTCAATCCCAGTAACAACAAGGCTGCATCTACTCCAGCAAGGCCAAGCATTCTTAATAGTGTCATTCCCTATGAACCTGTGGAAGCCATTTTCATTCAAACCACCGTACTTGGTTTTCCTAAATCTTTTTTTTTTTTAAGATTTTGCTTTTAGCTTCTTTCATGATAACCATTCGAAGCTTCATTGATCACTTGTGGACTGGCAGCTCCTGAATTTTATAGCTCTAGTTTAATTTCATTCTGAACTTAAGTATGCTACTTTTCTTTTTTAAAAGTTTTTTATATTTAAGTTTTTTTCCAGTCTCACAGCCCAGGCTGGCTTTTAAGCTCATTTTTTAGTTGACGATTATCTAGGACTTCTGTCCTGTCTTTCTTTACCTCACAAGTGCTAGAATTGTAGGTGTGCACCATCATTCCTGGTTTATGTGGTGCTGGGGATTGAGCCCAGGGCTTTGTGCATGTTGGACAAAGTACTCTACCAATGGGGCTGCATTCCTAGCCCATTTTCTGGATATTAGAAGTATTCTTTAAGTGTCTCAAAATTTAACATGCTTAAAACTGTTGTCTGTCCTCCTCCTCTTTATCTCCTCCTCTTCTTCCATCTTATTTTTTCCCTCTGACTTAGAGGGATGCTATTTTTTGTCTGGGCTAGTTGGGGACCTGCTATGTAGCTCAGGCTGGCCTTGAACTAGTAGTCTTCCTGCTTTCGTCTGAGTGCTGGCCATTCAGATGTGTACTATACTTGATCTTATCACCTTTTGTGGAGCACAATTCCCCTATGTGTTAAAAGACAATCAATGGTGTTCCTAAGTCTCCAGTGTTAGGTGCATTAATCACCTCTTTTGCTCACCTCTGGATGTGCCAGGCCTTACTGTTTTCATTAAATCCAGAAGCAGATTATCTTCAGTTATATTCTAGACCAGTTGTTTATCACCTGCCTAATTTGAGGCAGTTTGTCTAGCCTCTCTGGGCTTTGGTTTCCTCATTTGTAAAATGAGTGTATTAATAAGTAGTGCTTTGAGCAGAGCTTGGTATGTATGTGTGTGTGTGTATATATATGCTATTATTAATTATATTGAGCCAGTGTTTCACAAATATCTTTGAATGCTGTGTTGGCTCTGGGATTTCAAGGAATGAATGATATGGCTCCCTGCAGAAAGAGAAGAGAAACAGTATAATTTGCAAAGACATTATAGATAAGACATTATAGATATGAATACTTACTTCATAGGACGTGTTTAGATAGAGGTGAATCTAAGATTTAGCTTTTTATTGCTATTTTTGCTACCTTAGTTTATACCATTATTTTTTTAAAAAAGAGATCTTTTAAATTTTCTTTTAAGTTGTCTACTGACATTTGTCCATCTCTGCTCTACCTTATAATGCTATCTGAAGTATTCTCAAAGGTAAATCTGATCTTATATCTTTTTAAAAAACATTTTTGTCACCAGGATGTCAATAGTTAAAACTTAGATTTCTGTAGCATCACATGCAATGGTGTTTGTAACCTTCACTCTTTTCAACTTAGTACCATGCCTCTGCTCTCTAACTAGTGATAAGTTTCACTGAACTTGCAGGCCCACTTTAGATTTGTCATGTTTTTTTTTTTTTTTCCCCAGTGCTCTACTTTTTGTTAGATTTTAAAAATTTTTTGTTTGTTTTATGGAGATTTGTTTTAGCTTATATAGCTCAGGCTATAATAGAACAGACACATGATCTTCCTTCCTGCCCTCCAAGTGCTGGGATTTTATGGTGTGAGCCGTTTTGCCTGACTTTATTGTTTTTACTATGAAGAAAGCTCCTCATGTAACTAGTGTGTCATTATAGACCTAAGTCAGATACTATCTTTGTGGAGCCCTCTTACAGCACCCCAGGCAAAGTTAGTTTCATCTCTTCACTCTTCTATTACAGTTTTACAAATATCTCTAGGTATTTTGCCTATCCTACCCCATTTTTGTTTTACCTGTATTTTCAATGCTTACTTAGTACAATGTCCAGTACTTTATCAGTATTGTTATACATTAAGTTAATCAGTTGAGTATGCCTTTCCTGATCATTAGGACTGCCCTTCCTTGTATAAGATCATTTCTGCAAAAGGTGTCCTTCAGTACAGTTGCCACCTTCTTTTAATTGTGATGTGGTAATTGTGAAAGAAATGGATGAAAGGATGTGTTGGTTAATATAAATAACCTTAGGTCAGAGTGTGGGATTTGAATCAGATTTCTGGGTTCTTTCAGCTCCTTTAGAGTCTAAAGAGGAAACACAGCTGAACCACATCATTTTGTGAAGAGATTTTTCTCTTTAGAGACAATACTGATGAAGAGGTGTTAGGTATGATGGAGAAGGAGCTGTGGGTTATGGTCTGAGCCAATAGCTAGTTTGGTATATGTTATCCATTTGTTCATTCCTTGAGCAGGTATTTATTCAAGCATCCAGCAAGTAGATAATATTCTAGCCACTGAGGATGCAAAAGTAAGTAAGATAGACAGATCCTGCCCTCCAAGAACTAATTTCTTGGTAGAGAAGATAGCTAGCTAGAGAAGATAGATAGATTTCAGATACTAGAAACTTTAAGGGATTATGAACTAGAAAGTGATGGTAGGAAGATAAGCTGATTGAAAATTGTTAAGTACGGAGGGCTTCTCTAAGAAGGTAGCATTTAAATAGAACTGTTGAGAGCAAGGAGGAGAGCTGGAGAACATTCTAGACACAGGAAATAGAAACTGTTTAAGACTTGTGTGACTAAAGCATCAGTGAGGAGGAGATGTGTAGGCTTCTATAGGATAAGGTAAAGAATTAGGACTTACTAGTGTGATAGGAAGCCGTTGAGGGCTGTCCAACAGAGGAGAGATGTAGGATAGTCTAGATTTAAAAGCAGTATGGTTGCTGAATGGAGAATAAACCCTCATGATGGCAAAGACAGAACTATAAGCCAGGCATGGTGGCGTGCATCTCTAATCAGAGCATTGGAAAGGGTGAGGCAGTGAGACAAGAGAATGATAAATTTGAGGCCAGAATGATGAATTGAGGGTTACATAGTGAGTTCAGAGCTAGCCTGTTCAGTATATTGAGAGCCTGTCTCAAAGAAAGCTACCTTAGAAATTATTATAATAGACATAATTTTATTTTTGTACTTTTTAAAAATCCCCATTACTTTCTTTTTGAGACCAAGTCTCAACTATGTAGCTTCAGCTTGCCTTGAACTTTATGTAGTCCAAGCTGGCTTTGAACTCATAATCCTCTGGCATGATAAGATTTGTTGAATGAATTAGATATTGGAAGGAAAAAGATAAACAAGGACTATGGGCAGGCTTTTGATCTAAGCGTATAGGCGAATGCTTATGACATTTAGTGAGATAGAGAAGGTTGAGGAAACTACAAGTTTCCTGGTAGAAATTCTGCATCCTATTTTGGGCGTGTACGTTTCATGTACTTTATGGAACTGTGTGATTTGTGTAATTTTCAGTGGAGTGCTCCTGAGTTACTGTATCGGGGAAGTCGAGAGAAATGAGCTTCTGTTTATCCTTTTCATCTTCTCCCTTTGAATTAGATTTGCAACACTGGACTGGACACTTAACTCTGGGCTTGCTGCTACTCTAGTTTGGTGTAATCTGTGGCTCTGTGGCCAGCTACTGGCTCCTACAGACCGGATGAAGCAGATTGGAGACAGAAGTGGAGAAAGTCTCCAGCTGGTAAATTCTCAGAGTGTAGTCCTCTGGCTGCTGGCCCTGTCCAGCCTGCCTCATGGAGAAGATGAATTGGCTGAGCAGGCTGGCCTCCCGGGTCCCTGGGCACCGTGTACCACAAGGGGCCAGTCTACAGACCCCTGTCATGGCTGACCCTGAGACATGCCTCATGGTCTTCAAGAATCACTGGTCCCAGGTAGGAGACTCCATGACAAAATACCTAGTCTGTTACTTGCCCTAGTAGTTGTAACCTTCCGAGTTTGATGTTCTCATCACCCCATTCAGTTACTTTATCATCTTAGACTCTTCCTCTTTTCTGTCCTTTGCCTCAGGTGGTGCGAATCCTGGAGCGGCAAGGCCCTCGGGCAGCAGCTGGAGGTGCAGATGATCTCAGTGCTGTGAGAAACCACACTTACCAAATGCTAACATTGCTGGCAGAGGATCGAGCAGTTCCTTCAGCCCCCTCAGGCCCTGGGCCCCTGCTAGAGTTTGCTCTGCGTGAGGATCTGCTGAGCCGAGTGTTGACATGGCAGCTGCAATGGGATGAGCTTGGGGATGGGGTTGAAGAACGGCGGGCTGAGCAGCTGAAACTGTTTGAAATGCTAGTGAGCGAAGCTCGCCAGCCTCTGTTGCGGCATGGGCCAGTTCGTGAGGCTCTGCTTGCCCTGCTGGATGCCTGTGGCCGCCCTGTGCCCAGTAGCCCAGCACTGGATGAAGGCCTGGTGCTACTTCTCAGCCAACTGTGCGTGTGTGTTGCTCGGGAGCCTTCACTGCTTGAGTTCTTCTTGCAGCCACCCCCAGAGCCTGGAGCTGCTCCACGTCTTCTCCTCTTTTCTCGCCTTGTTCCCTTTGTCCATCGAGAAGGCACCTTGGGCCAGCAGGCTCGTGATGCTCTACTTCTGCTCATGGCTCTGTCAGATGGGAGCCCCACTGTGGGCCGCTACATCGCAGATCACTCTTACTTCTGCCCGGTTAGCAAACCCTAGGATGGGGGGTAGGGTGAGGTGTGTGAACATTGGACAGTGTCTTCCTATCTAGGAGACGTGGAAAGGCTAGGTATCAAAGAGGGCCCTTTACTTCAGATTTGAAAGCAACTCCTTGGTGTTGGAATGGAGATGAAACATGAGCATAGCTAGATAGGGCAGATGTTGTAGGTGAGGTTCTGATACGTGGCAACTTAATACCTACCTTGGTAGTAGCTTTTAATTGTATTCCCATAAAATCTTATGGTTAGTTAGTTCCCGAAGCCTTCTTGTTATATTATTTGAGCCTTTTGTAACCCTTCTTAGGTGCTGGCCACAGGGCTGAGTGCCCTGTACTCCTCACTGCCTCGAAAGATTGAGGTTCCAGGGGATGATTGGCACTGCTTGCGCCGGGAAGACTGGATAGGAGTGCCTGCCCTCGCACTCTTCATGAGCTCCCTAGAGTTCTGCAATGCGGTCATTCAGGTAGGGTTGCATTCCTAAGGCTGTGGTCCTTGGGGAATAGGCGTAAGAGGGCCGTTTCCTGGAGTTTTGCTTATCTTTATTGTATTGTTCTGCTCCTTTCCAGGTAGTGGGCTCTTTGTAATCTCTTTCTCCTCTCTTGTTCCATCTAGGTAGCTCACCCCCTGGTGCAGAAGCAGCTGGTTGATTATATCCATAATGGTTTCCTGGTGCCTGTCATGGGCCCTGCCCTTCACAAGGTAAGGATGATAGGTGGTGAGGCATAGGAGGACCTTGTCTGGAGGGTGGTTGGCCAGTGAAAGGACTTACATGGGAGGCAGTGGGTGGTGGTGGTCTTCCCTTTTCCTTTTCTGATACTTCTTGTTTCCTAGAACCCAGGGAATATGAATCATTGTATGTGTAGGGAGACCCTAAGTCTCCAGATGTTTTCCCCCTTCATCCAGACCTCTGTGGAGGAGATGATTGCGAGTACCGCCTATCTGGAACTTTTCCTGCGGAGCATCTCAGAGCCTGCCTTGCTCCGCACCTTCCTGCGATTCCTGTTGTTACACCGGCATGATACCCACACCATCCTTGACACCCTCGTTGCCCGTATTGGCAGCAACTCCCGGGTATGGCTCTTAAACTCTGTCCTGGCTTACTACATGGGTGAGCCATTTTTCTCTGATTTCTATTGTCTAAGAGTATTCCTTCTCTTTGGGTTTTGACCCTGGCAGTCACTTCAAGCTGGCATTATGAGGCACTAAACTTTTAGCCATTTTGAGTAAAGAATTTAATTTACTTCCCTGTTTTCATACTATGTGCATCTGCAACACAGTTATCTTTCAGGGCTCTAGGCTTTGCTGTGATACAGTGCTTGTAATGTAGTATTGCTTCACAGTTCCCTTAAGCTGTTTTTCACTCCCTTAGTTGCTTTGGGTGATGTAATAATGCTTTGGGTTTTGTGTCTGTACTAATAAATGGTCTAGTTCCTTTTAGGCTTGCTGTCTCTCCTCTTTGGATTGGCTGCATTTGAACTATAATCAGGGCACAAATCCACCTGCCCACCCACTTATATTTTTTCTACCTGCAGATTTGTATTGATAAAACATCCTGTTGGGTCACTGGATGCTGGGGATGTTGTGGTTGTCATTGTTGCTGATACCTTAGAGCTTATTTAATGCAGAAAATAGGCAACAAATTAAGTTACTAAAATAGCTGAAAATTGAGGTTACTGTTTGAGAAATAAATGAATGAATGAATGAATAAATAAATAAATAAAAGAGTTTAGAAAAGAATGGCTTAGCTAGAGAAGATGTCCCAGAGGAGGTGACGTTATGCCCAAGATGAGGGAGTTATCTTTTGAATGCCGAGTAAGAAGAATAGTTTAGGGAATGACTATAACATATTTTAGGACTGGAAGGTCTTTGTGACTAGAGATGGGCTGAGCAAGAGGGAGAAAGGATGAGAGGGATGAGAGTTGAGAAGTTTGGAATCATGCATTCTGGAGAGGAGAGAGAGAAGAGAAGGGGAATATGTTTCTGATATCAAATGCTTAGTGTTATAAAGGTACAAATCTTTTATCCTTATTGTAAAGGTAGGGCCTGCCTGTGTCTGAGGCTGTCTGACCCCATGAGTCACCCTGACAGTTAATTCCCCTCAAGGTGCATTCCTCTATCGTCCTTGTGATTATCTGCCATTCTTTCATCCTAATCTTAACTTTTGTAGTTTTCTTTCATGGCTTTTAGCTTCTAGCACTTACTTCTGTTAGTTTCCAAGGGTTTTAGGGAGCTTTTTGTGATCTTGGATTGTTACTTCTTGGTTGCTGGTTCTTGCAGTAACTAGGTCTCTTCTGATTGTAGGATACCCATGTTAAACATAGATGCCTTCATTTCCACCTTCTGGTCTTTTTAAGATAGTGTGTTGGCCTGGCTTTTGTGCCTTCAAGTGAACCACTGTGGCTAACTTGTTTGTGGGCCTGATTGTCTGTGTTAGTTTCTAATTGTTGTCAGAATAAATGACCACAGACTTAGTGACTTAAAACATTTGTTTTTCATTCTGGAGTACACATTTGGGCTGCTGTTCTTGTTGTCTGTTGAAGACCATCCCCAGCTTGACTGCTTTCTTCCATCTTCAGAGCCAACAGCTATGGGTCATATCCATGCTATATTTTGAGCCCCTTTCCCAATTTTTCTTTTTCTTTACAGTTTTTTCTTATAAACAGTACTGTGAGCCAAACCCAGGGCCTTGTGTGTGTGCTAGGCAAGCAGTCTACCTCTGAGCTATGTTCCTAAGCCTTCTTTCTATTTTTCTTTGAGAGAGTCTCACATTCTAAACTGTGATGCTGTATATCATAGTCAGGGCCTCATGCATGCTAAATAAGTACTCATCACTGAACTACACTGTGAAGCCCTCCATCATTTAATCCATCATTTTAATCACATCTGCAATGTCTCTTCTGGACTGTACATGCTTATGGGTTCTGATGATCAAGTCTTTGAAAAAGTACTTTCCTGCTCACCCTACTATTCGGGAGTCTGAATTCTCATTGCTAGTTAAAGTGGTAACTTAGGAAATCTATGTTGCCCCAAGTGTAAACTTTTTCCGATTATTGATCGACTTAATTCTCTAACAGCCATTTAGCAAGCAATGCCAAGACTATACAAGACAAAGATATCTGATATACTTGCCATAAAGAAAGCATAAAACACTAGGAATCCAGAGCAATGAGAGTTAGCTTATTGCATGTCTGTTATTTATGTCTAGCGAGAAATGAATAAGGCTTCTTCCACTTATAAAACAAAATGTTTTCCTGCTCGTGACTCCACTTCCTCCCTTTTCTGTCAGTTGCCCTGAGCTTACCCCACCTCCTAAGATACACTGGTGTTGGAGAGGTGACTGACTCCGTACTCGTAATTCCACCTACTTCCCAGTTGGGATTCTTCCAGGTTTCCTCTGATTCTTTATTGGTAGCCATCCAAGTACTGTGCGACTACAGTTCTTCTGACAGGTGTTTGCTTGGCTATCACGTTGCTGTAGTTTCCTTTGAATCATTTACTTTGTTATGTTAGTCTTTCTTAGTGTCTTTTTTTTCTTGGGGTCTCATTGGAGCATTGATAAAATCAGTATATTGGTCTTAATATGTATATGGTCTGTAGAATTCCAGTGGATCGGATGCATGATTATTTCTTGTCTGTGAATGGTGAAGTCTTGTTCACAAAGATTATGTGCTTATCTAGTTAATACTTGTATACTGATTGTGTGCTAGACCTTGGCACACGGGCTATTCTAGGAGTGGCTATTTGGGCCTGGGGTTGGGGCAGTGGTAGCTCCCATTGGTAAATAGTTTGGAGGGTAGAGAGCTCTTATGGTGACTCCCTCCCTCCCCTTCCCCCTCAGCTCTGCATGGTCTCTCTGAGTCTCTTCAGGACCCTTCTGAACCTCAGCTGTGAGGATGTTCTGCTGCAGCTGGTTCTCAGGTACCTGTGGGGGCAGGGCTGAGGGATGGCTGACCCTCAGGGCTTAGTATTTTGTTGGGGTGATGGGTTGTATTGGGGTTGCTTATGAGTGTCTCTTGGAGCCTGGTTTAGCATTTTAGCTCACTTGGCCTGCTCTTCAGGTGCTTTCTTTCCTGATCACCCTATGTTCCTTTTTTTTTTTTTCTCTCTCTCTCCCAGGTATCTTGTCCCATGTAACCATGTGATGCTGAGCCAGAAGCCAGCTGTACGTGATGTGGATCTTTATGGACGAGCAGCTGACAAGTTTCTCTCCCTAATCCCACGCTGCTGTCGGCACCATGCCCCTAGCCCACCTCGTCCAGAGCATGCCTCATGGGCACGAGGTGGGCCTAGCAGAGAGGCAGGGAGAAGGGAGGACATCACGGGTATGGCCTGGGTTCTGGGTGAGCCTAAAGAGAAAGCAGGGCTTGGGTGAGGGGAAGGAAGTGACAATGCGTATAATACCTTCTCCAGGGAGACTAATGAGTGGTCTTGCAGAGAGGATCTTTAGCATTCCCAGAGATATTTAGGGTAAACTTCTGGGAAGAACTAGCCCTCTACCTTATTTCAGTTATGTATTCTGTTTGCATAATTTCATTCGTGGAGGTGGTGAGGGAGGTGGTGAGGGAGGTGGTGAGGGAGGTGGTGAATTAGGATAAATTAGTCTAAAGATTGGAGAGTCAGCTATCAAAGTGGTTCCATTTCTACCTCCTCATTTTCTTCTTTTTTAGTCTCTAGATCTCTTGTCACTTGATCTGTCTCCTTGAGTTTGCTTATTTTTCTTTTTTCTCTAAAGGCCCTGGAAGCCCAAGTGTTGATTCTTCATCAGTGGTAACAGTGCCCCGTCCCTCCACACCATCTCGTCTGGCTCTGTTTCTTCGGCAGCAGAGTCTAGGTGGCTCTGAGTCCCCAGGTCCAGCTCCTCCTCGATCACCAGGGCTTACTGCATCCCCAACGTCCAGCCCTGGTCGAAGGCCCAGCCCTGCAGAGGAGCCTGGTGAGCTAGAAGACAATTACCTGGAGTATCTGCGTGAGGCACACCGTGGTGTAGACCGCTGTGTCCGAGCCTGCCGAACCTGGTCTGCCCCTTATGATGGCGAGCGCCCCCCTCCTGAGCCTAACCCTCTTGGCTCTCGGACTAAGAAACGTAGCCTACTGCCAGAGGAAGACAGGGACAATGTGAGGGAAGGAGAGGAGGAAAGCCTAGGGAGTCGGGGGCTAGCTGTGGGTGTAGGGGATACCCCTGGCTACCTAGCCCCACCCCAGCTCAATGGGGTACCAGGGCCATGGCCGGAAGGAGCCAAGAAGGTTCGTCTGGTGCCAAGATTGGTGCCACAGGAAGGAGTTAGGGAATTGTTAGAGGGTACCTCTGAGGGCATGGCAGGACTAGAGAGCTTTGGGCAAGAGCTCCAGGAGCTGGAGGTGGCATTGAGCAATGGTGGAGCTGGCTCAGAGCCTCCCTTAGAGCCTCCACTACCTCCTGAGGAGGAGGAGGCCTACGAGAGCTTCACCTGCCCTCCTGAGCCCCCCGGCTCCTTCCTCAGCAGCCCTTTGCGGACTCTCCACCAGCTACCGAGCCAGCCCTTCACTGGTAAGCTATTTGACCTAAGCCTTCGCTCTGTGTACTTTTGCATGTTCTCATGTTTGTGCTGATTTCTAAGACCTTTTTGGCTATGCCATTTTCATGTATTTGCCTAGCGTTGTCCATTTTGCTTGAGTCCCTCCTACATACATACCATGTCATACTGTGCCCTCATGTTTGTTGATATGTCTTCCCATGCTTGTGCTGGTTTGGATATCGACTTACGTCTGAGCCTTGTATGTCCTTATATGCATGTTCCTCCTTTTCCTCTGGCCATTCGCTGTGGTTTGTAAATAGGATGCTCTGTGCTTGGTGAAAAATACATCTGAGCCACATGGATGATGTTTGTACTGTCCTGTGTGAAAGACACATGTATACCTCTGTTTTGTGCCATTCCCACTAGTCTGTATATTTGAATTTTCTATCTTCTGCTAGGTCCCTTATGGTCCTTTTGGTGTTTTCTTTCCTGTTCAGCACCTTCTGTCTCTTCAAAGAAGGGCCTGATTTCATTTCTTCCATCTACTGTCTTGTGCTTTCTTGGTTGCCATGGCTGTCCAATACAGTTATTTTAAGGACATAATTAATAAGGATTGGATGGTAGGCAACACTTCTCTTTGAGGGCGAATGACAAAGTATGGTTCTGAGTATCCCTGGTGGGCCCTTTTGGGTTGATGCCCCTGGAGATAGTCCAACCTGAGATTTTGGGCTGGCTCTGTTTTGTGTATGAGCAAGACAAGCCTTTATCATGCTCTAATGTACTTCTCAGCATGGGAAAACAAAACAATCTGGGAAGCAGTGCAGTGGCCCAGGTTAAGACCACAGGCTTTGGATTAAGCAGACCTTAAGTTAGCATCTATTGCTGGTGCATGAAAATCATTTAATATTATATTGGCACACTGTGAAAACTCAGCAAATGGTAGCTTTTCGCTAGGATTATCATCAGTGAGTTATGGGAGATTTAAGTCAACTAAGACACCACCTATCCTAGTTGTTGGTATCCAGGTTTATCTACTGTATATATTGGTAAGCTTGGGACTATCTTGTTATAGCATTGGGGCCGTATTCCTTCTCTTGCAGACTATAGACAACTATCTTTTTATTCATTTATGCCTCTGCTCTACTGCTTTCCTGCTCAGTACCTTTAGGAGGTAGTATGGTTTTTACTACAGTCTTGAAGTGTTAGTTTGTGCCTCTTTCCCTTTTCTTTTTGGTAAAGTTATTTGTGCTGTTTGTATTATCCTTTACAAGGTACTCCCAGGGAATGAACAGAAGGAAGACGTTAGAGCTTTTGTTTAACTCTTAAGCTGGTATTACTTTTGAGCTATGGCTAGTCGTATGGACACCTCCAGCAGATGGTAGTATAAAATCCTTCGGGATTCACCACTTCCTCGTTCACTTTTCTAATATCATAGTTGCCAATACAGCTCTTTTCTCCAAAAAAATCCTTCATTAGAAATACTGTGATGGCTTTAGTGGTCTAGTGTCCTGTTATGTCTTAAGGCATCTGTCCCAGGACATAGTGCTAGTCCCTTCGTATCCTGAATCACTTTTCTGTGCCCCAACGAAGCTATTCTTTTCCTGCAGGGTCTAGTTTACCTCTCTTCCCTGTTCATCAAGGACAGAGCTAATGTTATCTTTGTTTCCTTAAAGACTTAATAGTTGCTTTGAAGTTCATAGTTTTTTTCTTACTTTGTGACCAGTTTCATGTTACTCTGTCTTATTTGGAACCTAATTCTGTGTTTTGGTTCTCTATATTCTTCTGTTGTATTCTTGAGTGAATCTTCTTAAAAACTAAGAAATACAGTATAGGTTATGATTATAATCAAATGAAAAAAATTGCTAGATCTTGTACTGGATATTTGACATTGATATTTCATTGGTCCTCTTCTGTGAGGTAGGTATATTTATTTTTACCACAAACAGGGAACTAAATGTTGGCAAGCTTCCAGCCTATCCTGTCCCAGGGCACATCTGAAATCTGAGATGAAATCTCTGACTCTATAGCCTAAGATCTGACTCATCAGTTATAATGTCTATAATGCTGGCATCTGGATCATCTTAATTGTTTAGATATACTGGTCACAGGTCATTTGACACATTCAGATACTTACATATACTTTTCATTTGGTGGGGGTCTTGTTTGGGGGAGTAATGCGTGCAGTGTGCATTGTGTTCAGGCCTTGTATCCTTGTGCCCACCCCCTTCCCAGGCCCCTTCATGGCTGTGCTCTTTGCCAAACTCGAGAATATGCTGCAGAACTCCGTCTATGTCAACTTCCTGCTGACGGGGCTGGTGGCCCAGCTGGCCTGTCACCCCCAGCCCCTGCTCCGCTCTTTCCTGCTCAACACCAACATGGTCTTCCAGCCCAGTGTCAAGTCCCTGCTGCAGGTGTGCGATGCATGCATGCATGGGTGCGTCCAGGCTCAGTGGTGGGCCAGGCCCACAGCTAGTGACCTTGGGTGGGCTGGGACCAGGTGCAGTGGGACTAGAAAGGCCTGTATAAATGTGGAACCATCAGAAATGTCATGAAGTTGTGCTTTCTAGGTGCTGGGCTCTGTGAAGAATAAGATTGAGAGCTTTGCGGCCTCCCAGGAGGACTTCCCTGCTCTGCTATCCAAAGCCAAGAAGTACCTCATTGCCCGGGGCAAGCTGGACTGGGCTGAGGGTCCTACAGCAGGACCTGCCCCCCGCCGCTCTGATTCCCTAGGTGAGGACTAACTGATTACCCTCCTTTATTCTCCCTAGATATCTCATTGGCCAGCGTTAGTTAAGATCCAGAAACTGAAGAGTTGTTGAAAAGCAAATCTTCATGTCAGGCTTTGGGTCAGAGAATACCGTTTTATTAAAAGAGCCTAACTGGCAGTATCAACACAGACTACATAAGGGTCTAGGGACAAGGACGGAGAAAGAAGTTACCGGGTTGAGGTATTGTGAGAGCTTGATGTGGTATGTGGCCTTGAGTAATGAGTGGGGGTTAGGTAGGCATAGATGGATTCTGTTCTTTCTTCAGGAGACATCTTAGATTTTAGCTGGAATAGAGAGTTTTACAAGGTTGTGGAACAATTGGTGGTAAGACAGGAAAACTTTGGCGGGAGTGAGAGTGGTTTTTAGAGTGGCATTAGGCTGATCAGAAGTTGGATCTTTCAGTCACTAAGAAATCAGGAGAGATTTAAAAATCTGCATGCGATGAGTAATTGCAGGTAATTGGCACTAAAGAGAAGGGCTTCAGGAAGAATAGCCAGGACCAGGGAATTTGAAAAGAAAGGAAGCATGCGATAAGGCAGAGATGGGAATGAAGTTTTTGCAGAATATGGTCAGTGGTTGAGGAGACAAGAAAGCATTAAATGTGACAGTCTAAGTTCTTGAGTTTATAGTTTAGTGCCTGAGATAGAAGCCTTGGGAAGAAGCCTTGATGTTAATGATAGTAGAACAGGTGTTTTCAGGGCTCTCCCAGGCGGAGATAACTGAGCTAGGAAGGATTAAAAAAGTAGGAATGGCAGATTGTAGCCAGAGGATGCCACGGATAGAAGTAAGGGGCCTGTTAGATTTTAGGAAGGTAGGTATCGGCGCAGAAGAGTGTGTGGTTTAGAGTTCGAGAGAGGTTGGTAAGTGAGACTCTTGGTTGTGAAGGACTCTGCATGCAAGATTAATAAGTCTATATGTTGTCTCTGTCCTCAATATGAGAGGTGGTGAATAGAAACATTTATAATGATCTAGGGGTTAGAGTCTAGGCTCCACAGTGATGAAGTCCAGAAAGTTAGACAGAGGGCAGTATTTTAGACAGCTCAGTTCAGTCTAAGCAAATATGAAGTTGTCTGGGTATACCCAATGTGAGGGAGGTCTTGGTGGGTATAGGACAAGGGCTGACCAGTGATGAAGTAGTAGTGTAAGGAAGCTGACCCTTGATAGGCACTAGAGTGTGAAGAAATGAAGCAGTCCTGAACTACAGTTGTAGATGTAGGTATTGGAGGTGCAGAGGCTGTGGTTCAGCTCTAGGTAGGCAGAGCAAAGTAGAAGGAAGGAGTTGACTATATATGTATGTAGGTCTACAGCAGTGGTGCTCAGCCTGTGGGTCGTGACCCCTTTGGAACTCTCATATCAGATACTTACATTCAATTCATAACAGTAGGAAGTGGCAATGAAATAATTTTATGTTTTGGGGTTACCGCAACCTGAGAAACTGTATTAAAGGGTTGCAGCATTAGGAAAGGTGAGACTTACTGCTTTAGAGGGTGATAGGAAACAAGAAGTTAGGGCGTGTCGGACTGAGGAGAGAGAGCTTGGTGGTGGTAGAATAGTGGTTAAATCCTTTAGGGAGGGGTCATGGAGAAGGAAGGAGTTGTAGCTGGGAATAAAGTAGTTCAAGTATTGGCTGGTGAGGAGGCTTGATAGAGGGGAAATGCTGAGGAAGCTGAATTTGGGTGTGAGACTTAGAAAAGCACCTCTCTCACCTTCAGTCGTCTTTAGAAACAAGACAAGAAATGGACTTCAACTCATTTCTTGTCATCTTGTCCTTCTTCCAGAACCCCAGGGGGAGAAGTTCAAGAACTTAAGGGGATTGGGGAATCTGCTCCTCAGACTAAGGCAGGTTCCCTGATCCCAGCAACCTTCTTGATACCCCTGTTTATTCCCAGTGAGGAGCCGGAGGCCATCTTTGGGGGAATTACTCCTGCGGCATGCACACAGCCCAACCAGGGCCCGACAGGCGGTGCAGGTTCTTCAACCTGGGCGAGATGCAACAGGACTTGGACTAGGTGGGGGCTCTCCAGGGGCTTCAACTCCAGTTCTCCTTCCCCGGGGCGGGGCTTCTGAACACCAAGGTGAGGCTCTGCGAGTCAAGAATGCTGTCTACTGTGCAGTCATTTTCCCTGAGTTTCTCAAGGAGTTGGCTGCCATCTCCCAGGCCCATGCTGTCACCTCGCCTTTCTTGTTGGATACTTCAGAGGAGGTATCTGTTCCTCCCATCTCAGGCTTTGGGCCCCTTGATCCTTAAGTTTCTTCCATGGACAATCAGGGCCATCTGTGGCCTGGGCTGAGATCCAGGGCACGGGCTCCTTTCTATGTTTGGAGGCAGTGGCAAATGGACTTTTTAATTTATTTCAGATGAATGTTTTATGAGAACTTGTTGCAATATGTATAAAAGGGAAATCTCTATTCTGTGCTCATTCTTCTTTGCCACCCTTTATCTGTGGGGCTGTGGCCCTATGAAGGTTGTATATAGGTGGGGGACTCATCAGGGGCATTTCTCTCTTTGGTGAAAACACTGATGATAGGGTTTCAAGATAGCCCTTTACTGTTAGAAGGTGAGAGGACTTAATTCTTAGGGGAAAATGGAGACTTCCTCTTTCTGGACCCTGGTAGAAGAAGCACACAGGCCCAGGGTGGTTTGGGGGTGCAACAGCCGATGTTTATTGGGGATCAGTATCCCTATGCCAGATCTTAGGGGCCTTGCCCCCTGCATCTCTTGCCTCAGCTTCATTCGTCGCTGTCGAACTCCGAGGACAGACCCTGCAGCAGGGGCAGGGACATGGAGTGCCGGTCGGGGTCCCCGGGGCCCCCACCCTGGACTCCTGGTGGGGGTTTTCGGGGGCTGAACAGCCAGTTCTCTGCTAGGGTTGGGGATAGTCACAGCTTGACTCATGCCCTGATCTTCCTCCCTGGTCCCTCCCTCTGATTCTCTGTGCTACAATGCCCCATCCCGCCCTCTTACCGTGGCCATGCTTCCACCTCACCCTCCCCTTGGCTCCCTCAGTCCTTCATGAAGGTCCTGTACAAACTCTGGGCTTCTGAACCCATTCCTTGGTTATATTCTCTGTACCCTCTCCCTCCAATGGTCTTTCCCATTCCTCATCTTCATTTCCCCTAGCAGTACCTGAAAGCATATAGGGGCCCCTCCGGAAGGGGTTTCGACCTTTATAGGAGAATCTGGTGGGTCTGCCCTCTGGCCCTTCTTGGGGAGGTGGTGTAGGTGGGGCTGGGACAGGTGGAGGTATGTCAGCAACTTCAGGGGTATCAGCAGGTACTGATGTGGGGGCCAGAGTTGATATGATGCTGAGGCTCGGTCTAACCCAGTTGGCTCCTTGGGGCAATGGGTCTTTGGTCAGAGACTTCTGTGGTCCCAGCACACCCTTGGGCTGCAGTGAAAACTTGAGGCAGGAGAAAGCAATAGGTAGTGAGCGCTGTAACCGGAGCAGCTGGGGTTCACGGGCTGTAGGCAAAAGCCCTAGCTGCAGCCAGGTGCAGGAGAAGACCTGGTAGATGACGTAGATGCTGTGGGTGCTTCGGAGCCAGGGAAGATTCTGCTGAAGGCTCACCTGCCCTGGTGGTAGCAGCAGGAAAGCAACTTTCTTGCGCAAGCCTCCCATATGTAGGCGAATCCTGCAGGGCTGCCCATCCAACATTCGCATTTCTTCATAGGCTATCTCTGCTCGGCCATTTGGTGAGTATTCCCGAGTGCAGTGGGCAAAGACACCCTCAGACCCTGCCTGTTCTAGAAGAGTTGGTAGCAGCCCTACTGATTTCAGTGCCCTTCGGCCCTGCCGACCTGGCAAAGTCAGGCGGGTATGGGCTGGACGGGACTGTTTCACTAGCACGCCCAGTAGATCATAGTAGACTGCATCCGACAGGAAAGGTACTGCCACTACATTGGACCCAAAACGCTCCTCGATGACCTGCAGGTGGCCAGTTTATAAGTCAGGGGCTGAGTTAAGGTCAGAGGCTAACTTGTGTTGTCTAAATTGATCTACCCACTGTTGTTCACTGTTTAAGTACATTGCTACAATATACACAGATCCATTTATTTCCCAGTTCCCTCTTGTAGAAGAATCTAATGTCTCATTTTGTGCCAAATTTTGGTAAATACTTGGATACATGAAAAATTGAGCTTGGGCTAATGGAGGGAACAAACATGTGAATAGTAATTAAAATAATAGCAGGATGTGTCAAGGACAAGTGATTTAAAAGCCTTTGTCTTTGATAGAAAGATGATCAATGAAATGTGGTAGGTGGCAGTACTTGAGCTTTGGAGAAATTAACAGGTTGGGCAGTAGTCATTTTTGGCAGAATGGTCAGCCAGGGAAAATCCCTGAACCTTTAGGAACATTTAGGAACACATAATTTCATATTACTTGCATTTAAGGAAGAAAGAGGAAAGGTACACAGGAAGTAGGATATGGAAAGTCATGTGTGTATGCCTTTCGTAAGTGACTGTTTTATTCAGAGGCCGGTGGAAGCCACTCGTAGGCGCATGGTGGGAAGATGGGACCAGGAAGAAGAGAGCTGATTTTTTAATAAGCATAAAGCAGGAAAGAGAAGTAACTTAAGACTGTTGCAATAATTGCAAGCAAAACACGATTTTAGTTCCTGAATTAAATAATGGGAAAGAGTTGAGGATACAGAATTGGTAGAACTTGGTCTCTTCACAGATGTGGAAAACAAAGGAATCTTCAAAGACCATGCCTAGGTGATGGGTTCTATGGGTAATATTAGTGAAAAATGGGTACACAGATATAGGCTTATGTGCATTCTTTTCTGGGGGCAGTTACCCCTTATGTGCTTTCTACTCTAGCTACAAGGGATAGTTCTTTCTATGTGTGTGTAATCTTTCTATGTATGTTTAATCTTTGTATTGTTCCAGTATCTGTTTAGAGTTTCCAGTTCTTTAGGTTTTTCCTTTATTTATTATTATTATTAATTTTTGTTTGGGGTATTTGTGCTTGGTGACCAGTTCTCGAGAGTACCTGGGAACCTGGTCCTCTTTAGTAGTTAGTAACTTAGCTGTTATAGTTTTGACTCGTTATAGATTTCATTGGCTGAGCCTTCTGGCTCTTAGTTATGCTAGATTGCAAAGCCATACAGAGTTCCAAGTTATCTATCTACCTTTTATCTCCCAGATCCCACATATCTGTGTTCTTACACTGAATTTACCTAATTAACCCTGAAGCTGCTCTGCTCTTACTTTGTAACATAAAGCAGTGCTGAAGTGCTGGCCTGTTGTATTGAAAGAAAGAAACCAGGGCACTCAGAGGTGCCTTGTTCTGCTTGAAGTTGGCACGTTTATCCTGTGTATCTCTGCTCTGGGTTATTCACTGAGATAATATAAGGAGAATTTTCTTTTTTCTTTTCTATAGTGGAATACCTCATTTATGATAATGTAATTTTAGCAGGTCTTGTATAAGTACAGACTTCAGCACTGTTGAAACCAATTAGTCTTAATCTTGGGAAGATCCTTTCTCTCTTGTTTTTGCCTCCCTTACCTTTGTGGTTAGCATATTCCTAAGCAGTGGGAGTTAATGCCATCAAGTCTGGTGGATGCTGCTCTAAGACTGTAGTTTAAAATGGGAAATACACATTTTTTTTTTTTCCTTTTTCCTCTCATGGATTTTGGTTTTCATCTTACAGTTGTTGCTGTTCATTCACCCACTGTTCATTCATTAAGGTATATTTTGTGACTTTTATAAGTTGATTTCTACTGCTGCTCTTGTCTTAGATTTCCCACCTCTTCCTACACAGAAACCACCTAAGACCCATCCTGGTCATACTTTGCCACTTTCTCCTTAGCCCTCTCACTTTACCTACCTTATCCTTGATGAGGGCCCAAGTGGCATCTGCTTCATCCAGTGTTAGCAGGTGGGGGGTACTGACCAACATGGTGGGGAGTGGGAGGGGTTGGGCAAGGTAGTGGCCGCTGTAGGAACCCCCAGGCTGCCCAGAGAGGTAAGGCCTACCACCTACCTTGGGCTGTGACCTACTCTAGCATGAGGTCATAGAGGCCCTGCTAGGTGATAGAGCCTTGGATACAGAGAGCATGGTCTAGCCTCATTGCAGCAAGTGGGTCATAATATTTACAAAATTCTATTTCTTTTTCCCATTTCTATTACCGTTTGCTGTTTTATTTTTCCTTTATGTTCCTGCTCTGCCCTGTCCTGTCCTGTCCTTAGCACAAAGATGCTCTCATCTTTCATTTCTCCTCTTTTCACTCACTCTTTTTCTTTTTTTCTTGCCTCGTGGTCTCGTGGTCTTCTGCCTCAGCCCGGAGTGGTCATTATATTCCTTTGGGAGAGGAAAATGCAACACATTCTTTCTTTCCCAGTCTCTCATCTGTAGTTCTTAGTTTGAGTTCTTTAAGGAAACAGGGTAGGATCACTCCTCTTTTTAACTGCTTTACTAGAGTAACAGCTATCGAGTTAGTTGGAGATTACTTCTTTTTGAGGTTGCATTGGGGTCTGGAAGGACACAGAAGTATAGATCAAGACTTACACTGAAAAATACATAAACAGCAACAACATCAACAAGAACAACAAAATCCCAGGGATTCTCAACTTATAAATTACCAGGGAGATTTGAAAATTACTGATACCTGTCTCCTGTTCTTACAAATTACGATTTAATTCATCTGGGGGTATGCCTGGGAATCCTAACTTCTAAAGGCTTCTAGGCTGAAAGCAGCCCTTAATGAGTGGGTTATAAGTGCGGTAGAAAGCAGGTGTGTGTAGGATGGCGTGAGGCTGAGCAAGCGGTGTGGAGGGTAGGATCGGGACGGAAGTATGCTTCCTTAGTAACTGGCAGCAGGGATCTTCAGGAAGCCAGAGTTACCCAGGCAAACATGAAGATTTTCTTCCCGTTCCACTCCTGTCGCAGGCCAATTTGTGTGTAGTAGTTTCTCTCCCACTCTCGTTATTACTCTTCTCCCTTGTCTCTTTGCCCAGAGAGCTCACCTAGTTTTTTGCTTGAGAATAATGACTCTTTAAAAAAAAATTCCTTTACAACTTTTCAGTAATCATTTTCCCACTCCGCACTATGTCTTTACTGTTTCTGAGGTCTCCTATCTAGGAGGTGTCCTCTTACAGCCTGACCTAGAGAGAAATGCTGTCCTGCAAAGCTGGCTATACCCAGAGCCAGCTTGAGGTAGTATGTTTCGTGCCACACAGAAGGGTATAGCAGTGATGGGAAAGTGTTATCAAGAAAACTGTCCAAAAGGAAGTGCAGTTGGTCTCAAGGGAAAGGCACATCTCCTCAGCCAGTAGTAATGCACGGACAGGTGCCAGTTCTTTGAGCAAATGGTTGACAGTAGACTTGGTCCTGTTTCTAGGAGAGGAATTAATGTCAGATATTTGTTGAACTCTTCATTGCCAGGGTGTGTGTCCAGTACTAAATGTATTATCTTAGTTGATCCTTTTAGATATTTCTTGTTTTTGTTTTGTGTTTGTTTTTGAGTCAGGGCCCTCACTGTGTAATCCAGAATGCCTCTGAACTCATTATGTAGCTGCAGGCTGCCCAAATCTCACAGCAGTCGTCCTGCCTCAGCCTTCTGAATGCTGGGTTTACAGGTGTGCACCACTGCCAGCTTCTTTTCTGGAGTATGTATTGTTTCATTTTACAGTGAAGAAAAGGTTCATAAAATCTAACTAGCCAACAGCACATAGTAAATAAACAACAGATCTGGGGTCCAGCTCTTAATACCGTGCAGTAGCTCTTGTGGTGGTGGTGTACTGTTGCACTGCTCACTTCAGTGTGCAATGAGAGAAACACATGTGGCTTAGTGAGAAGGAAGTGGACAGTGTGGCAAGAGAAGCCACAACAGTCCAAGTGAGAAACCTCAGGTTTCTTAAGACAGCTGAAACCAACTTCCTTCTTTTTTGTACCTATTTGGCAAGCCCCTCACACAATATCATCTTTGACATTAGGGCTGTAATTTTTAATGTTTATGGGTGTTTTGCCTACATGTCTGGCTGTGCATCGTGTGTGTGTGTGTGTGTGTGTGTGTGTGTGTGTGCTTGGTGCACGTGGAGGCCAGAAGAGATCATTGGATTCTTTGGGCTGGAATTAGAGACAGTTGTGAGCTGCCATGTGGGTGCTGGGAATTGAACACTCATCCTCTGGAAGAGCAGTCAGTGCTTTTAATAACTGAAGCATTCTCTCCATTCCTGAGTCAGCATGTCACTGTGTTGCTGAAGCTGGCCTCCCACTTGTGTACTTCAGACTTAAGTGCTACATTCGAAGATATATACCATCCTTTCATTTTGGTTGACAAGGAAAAGAAATACAGTGTAGTGTAGTTGGCAACTCTGTTACCCCAGAAAGAAATTCTGATGAGGAACACCGAGGTGGAATAAGAGGCAGATAGAGACAAGCAGAAGGGACAGAATCATGTCCCTCTGTAGCTCTGCAGTGTAGAAGTAGAGCTGTCTGAGAAGCATGTGCAGATGACAAGGAGAGTCCAGAATGAGGAGACATGCATGATGTCAGTATAGGGATGGCTAATTGGTCAAACAGGAAGCAGAAGCTCTTAGAGTTTTTGTTCATGGACATGGTTCAAAGGTTAGATAGTAGTTAATAAACTACTCAGCTGGAAGCCCTCATCTTCTGCCCTTTTCTTGCCTTCCAGTTCTCATGAATTTCTAGGCTTCCTAAATTCTCTGATGCTATACCTTAACATTGAGTAAGTCTGTCTTTCCTTTTTGCTCAGAGTCTGAGACTGAAAGATGCTCAAGGATGACAGATGATAACTAAGTCACGAATGAGTTGGTGAGCCCAAGGGTTGGACTGTTTGGGCCATATCTTTCTGGGATTTGTTTTTCACGTGTCACCATTCTGTGGTTACCTTTGGAAAGAGGCACTGATTGCCCTGAGGCTATGAGAGAGTGATGTGGATGGAGATAGGAAATAAAAAGGACTGTTTATGCAGAGAACATGGGATTCTTTGCATGAATCTCATGGTAGCATAAAGTAGCATTGACAGCAAAGATACAGAGTGATAAAGATCCCAAATAGTCTCTTGCTTCAGGCTGCAGGGGTAACTATACAAACTTTTGATGCTCTATTTTAAACTTTTTGGGATAAACAAGTAATAAAGCTGAGAATTTTTAAGTTTACAGAAGGGAATAATATTTCATATGTTTAGGAATGTCCCTGTTGAGATCCAGGGCAATGCCCTCTAGTGAAGCCTGGTAAAGTTCTTTTCAGTTAAATACATGAACATTTACACTGAGTGAAATAAAGGCTATAAATAGGGTCAGAATGGTTGGGGCCAAAGTTATGGAAAATGTTTCTACAGAGATTATTTATTTTGAAAGTATAGGTGATGGGCAGTGGGCATATAGTTAATTTTCAGGTTATTATGAAGAACAAGGACGAGAGTGTGCTGGCAAAGCTTTCTGAACATATCACATAATAGGTATGTATGGAAGATCATCAAAACACAAATGTGTTAGAATTTTGGCTTGAAGAAAAAACATTCTCAGCACATGGCTTTGGAACAAGCAAACTGGGAGAACTGTGCACAGCTAAGAGTTGAAGGTGCCTTATCTTCCCGTGGTGGGATGGTAACAGACTCATTGCTCATGAACATTGATTGCACATGATTTCCCTTTCCATGTATCAGAGAAGAAAATGGTGTGTGTGTGTATGTATGTGTGACATGGGATTATCACACTCGAATTCCTTTATATTTCTTTCTAATAATGTAATAAATATCCTACTGCCATACATGTTTGTTCACATCTCACTTATTTTCTCAGACTAGATCAATCGAAGGGAAATCTCATAAGAGAACTGTATTGATATCATAGCTTGTGGTTCATCAGGTTCAGTATGTCTGTGTGTGCACACACACATGGAAAGAGGAGCCAGAACTGAAGGTGGGTGTCTTCCTCTGTCATTCTCCACGTTAAGTTTTTAAACAGTTTCTCACTGAACCTGAGCTCACTGGCTGGCTAGGGAGCTCCAGGGATCTGTCTCCTCTTGGTCCTCCTGGACTTACAGATTTGCACCTGGCTTTTATGTGAGCGCTGGGAATCTGAATGGAGATGGTTATGCTTGCAGACAAGGACTTTCCCAGAGCCATCTCTTCCAGCTCCAAGACTAGTATTTTGTTAGTTTTTTACAAAATAGTTTTGTGGAGGACTTTAAACTTAAAACTGCATGAAAAAGATTAGTTTTGAGAATGACTGAACCTCATACACGATTGACTAAGCCAGTGGTTCTCAACCTGTGGGTTGCAACCCCTTTGGCAAACCTCTGCCTCCAAAGATATTTACAATAAGATTCATAATAGTAGTAAATTTACAGTTATGAAATAGAAACGAAAATAATTCTGTGGTTGGGGGTCGCCACAACATGAGGTACTGTGTTAAAGGGTTGCAGCTTTTGGAAGGTTGAGAACTACGTAGACTGGGTGCTCTCTTCACCCAGTCAGATTCAGTGTGATTTTGAAATCATGTAGACATTTTGAGGTACCTCTTTCTTGTTTATAGGAGTCTAGTAAGACCCCATTTAGCCCTAGAAATGACCAGTGTCCTTCAGTTCTGGAGCTACCTCCTCTGTGTGGTGTCTCATGGTGCTTGGTCCAGCTCTCTGAGCTACTGGGCTAGGTTTTTCTTGCTTCAGGGTTCCATAACTAACACTTTGGTTATGACTGCCGTTTTCTCCAACCTTACAGCTGTGATTCCCTGCCTGTTATATATTACTCCTTCCATTGTCTAGCCTTAACTGAAAATGGATTCCCCCATTCGGCAACACCATGCTGCTTCCTGTTTAATATTCTGTTGGGCAGCTTCAGCAGCACGAAATATTCCCATTTCATCATATTACACCAGTATCACATGCTGTTAGTGACAATGAGCAAGACAGAGAGGAGTGCTGATGGGGATTTTACATTCTTGTACCAGGGTACATAAAAGGGCAGGTTGACAAATGATCATAATGACCCTTTAAATATCAGCTTTATTAATAATAATAATTATATAATTATTAATAAATTATATAATAATTATATAGTTATTATTATAGTTATTATAGTTGGACCCCTGACTCCCAAAGTTCCAGCCTCAGAGAAAAAAGTTGTAGTTATTGCTTTGGGGGTCTTTGTTGGAACTGAAGAAAGATAAAGTAGTGATTACACATGAGATCAAGAGAGTTCTTTGATTGGGAGTATCTTAAATCCTATATGCTGGCTTAATCAGCTCTATAGGGTGGGTACATTTTTCAGATTCTTACAACGTGGAGTATAAGTTTGTATAACATTTTCAGAACAGGCTGAAAATAGAATCTGAATCTAGGTACAGACAAGGGTGTAACTCCAGACAAGTACCTACATATCTAAGAAGCACAGTGAGACTTGGGTTGAAATGACAGGGCCAGGCAGGAGAGGGAAATTCTCCAACAGACCATATCTTAAAGACTCTCAACTAGGTCTTCATGTCCTTATTTTCTCTGCATGGTAATGTGCAGCCCCTTCTTTTGCCTCCTTTCAAGTAATAGATATGGCTGGGTAGGCCAAAGTTTACAGGTGCCAATGATATATACACTAAGGGCTTCATAGAAAATACCTTTTGAGTTATCAAAGTTCTATGCATATAGGACAATGACAGTATAACCCATGTTTCCAGACTCCAGGTTTTGCTCCAAGGGAGTTCCCCTACCCTGTTTACTTCAAGGTCCATTAAAACTGCTTTTTTCTGAATTTGAACATTTCTAAGAATCGGTCCCTGATCTGCTTGGTGCGGACCCCATAGATGAGGGGGTTGAGGGCAGGTGGCAGCAGCAAATAGATGATGGATAGAAGGATATGCACTGGCTTTGGGACAGTGTGACGACCAAAGCGGGGTGTGAGGAAGGAGAAGAGACCAGGTACATAGAAGGCCAGGATGACACAGATGTGAGAACTACATGTACCAAAGGCCTTTACTCGGGCCTCCTTGGTAGGTAGTCGAAGCACAGCATGGGCAATGAGCCCATAAGATCCAGCAATGCCCAGAATGTCTACACCAGATACAGCCAGTGAAAGTGCTAACCCATACATGTTGTTGATCCATGTGTTACCCACCACCAGCTCTACAAGTGCCATGTGTGCACAATAGGCATGGTGTATGATCTTGGCATGAAAGTGCTTAAATCGTACCACCAGCAGAGGGAAAGGCACTATAACAGCAACGACTTTCAGTGTCTGTGCCAAGACTGCATAGCCCACACGGGCTTTAGTAACCATGGTAGGATAGTGGAGTGGACGCCCCACTGCCACAGCACGATCACAGGCCATGGCCAAAAGCACACCAGATTCCATAGCAGTCAGTGCATGGACAAAGAACATCTGGATTAGGCAAGCAGTATATTGCACAGGTTGGGGCCCAAGCCACAGTACAGCTAGCAACTCTGGGGCTATAGATGTGGCTAAGCCCAGGTCGGTAGCTGCCAGAGTGGCCAGGAGTAGAAACATGGGTTGGTGCAATGTAGAGTCTATTCGGATCACTGTCAGAAGTGTTGTATTGCCTAGTAGGGCCAGCAGATACATGAGCCCAAACACTAGGGTCAGCCAGGCCTGGCCATCTCCCAACCCTGGGATGCCAGTCAATATAAAGAAAGCTGGGCATTGGAATGTGGAATTGGACTGTGAACTTTCTGCCATTCTTTAAGAATGAAATTTTGGTCTCATGTGGGGGTATTGTTTCCGATGGAGGAAGGACAAGAGGAGGAGAGATTCTAGGAATGTTACAGTGCCACAAATCCATCCATGGACTGGTGAGGGGCCTGGAATATTACAGGAGCATGATAGTCTTTGCTTGAGACAGGGGTTAGATTGGTAATTATGGTCATGAGATGATCTTTTGCTCCTAGTTACCCTGAGTGTTAGAAGGAGACAGAGGCAGGGGCAGAAAGGAAAGGTCAAGGAAGTGGGTGACTGATAGATGGACTGCTACAGTCAGGGTCCTCCCATATGAGGTCATCTGAGGAGATAGAACTATGATTGCTTTCTCTCCGAGTCCAAGGACAGTCTTGGTCTCTGTATTGGGGAGAAAACTGGTGTGGGATGAGGACCATGTTATCTCATCTTGACTATTTTTGGGAGGGTCTTTGAACCTTTATGATTTTGATTCTATCATAGGGCTAGACATAGTGATCTTAAGTGTTTGCTTGAGTTAATAGCTGGGGTACCAATATGCTAGGAAGCAAGGACGAGGCAGTATAGAAAGGGAAACTATGATAGCAAAAGTTGGGTCTGCAGTGAAGCTGGGAGCCTGAAATGATAAGAGGAATTTGGTAGGCTCAAGGGGTGCTTACATCATTTTGCACTTGGTGCTGAAGTTGTAATCTTGAACATCAGGCGGAGAGAAGTTGTGAGTAGGGAGCAATGGAGATAGAGATGGCAGCGAAAAAGAGAAACATTTCTTCTTGGTATCCTTTCATTCTTCTGGATTTGGAAGGGGGTTCCACTAGAGTCTTATTCCTGGACTGCCTCAGAGGTAAGGCAACTGGAGGAAATGCTAGCAATCCCAGCGTACTGAGTGTATGAAGAAACACCTCAGATGGAGGAGGCACGATGAGTAGATGGAGTCTCTGCAAACATCTAACCCCCTGCAGAAGCTTAAATGTTGAGTGAAGACTAACCAGTGGAAAACTTGACTAAGGAGCAACCCTGAGCATGGAGTGCAGGCAGTTTCTCTTCACCTTGACCAGTGCCTCTTGGGGCCTTTTATGAGCTGTTTTGCCTGCATCCCTAAGGGCCCTTATCCCTTCCACCTGTGCCACATTAACTCTTCTTTTACTGGACCCTTGCTCAGTGCTCACAGACTCAGCATGTTCAGTAAGGAGAAAGGAAAGGAGACATGGAAGGAAAACCTTGGAAAAATCTGGGAAAGAAGAACATTTCCTCTGGAAGATCTTTGTAGCTGAAGAGAACTTGTGTCATTCTATAATGTTATCTGCTCCACTCTAATAACCATTTCTCCTCACTTGAGTAGAAATGCAGCGCAAGCATTGCTTCTCTTTAACCACATGGTCTTAACAGCTTCATATTACCTAGCATGCATGTTTAAGCTATGAATGACCATTTATGACTTTCAACTGTGAGCAGATCTGTTAGCCTCAAAACCTAGGATGACAGGTACACTTGTCACTACAGTTGTAGGAGTTAGGTATCCATGGAGAAGAGAAAGTGTTATTCACCATCAACCAGAAGACTACTGAATGCAGGTTTTTTTGGTTATAATCCTTAAAATGATCACAGTATGCAAAAGTCACAGTGAAAACCAGTGGGATTATTGGAAAAATGGAAATAGGGCTACAACATCCCAAAATATCAGTGACAGCACTCTAAAACATCAGTGACACATACAAAAAAATAGTAGGAATGGGGGCCAAGGAGATAGCTCATTGGATAAAGTACTTTTCACACAAGTGTAAGATTGAGTTTGGATCATCCACTTGGCACCTACATAAAAGCCAAGTGGATGTGGTGGGCCACCTGAAATCCCAGGAATTAGGAAACAGAGACGGAAGGTCCCTGGAACAAGTTTGCTAGCCTAGAGTATTTCTAGGCTTAGCAAGAGACTCTGCTTCCATAAATAAATGGAGAACGATTGAGGATGTCAATCTCTGGCCTCCACATGTGTATATACACATACACATGCAAAAACAACTAAAACAACGTAGTAAAATTGTCTTATGTATTATCTGGTTAGAAAGTATGCAAATATTGTACCTTTTCTGGAGAAAAAAACAAAACAAAACAAAACCTTGAGTTTCATAGAAACACTGTCAAAATTGTGTTGAAAGTTATAGGGGTAAGCCGAGGTAGCTTACAGATGTTTGAAGAAGAGTACATCCTGAGTTTTTGTGCTCAGCCAGGATCATCTGGGTGAAGTTTTCTGTGGCCATCTAGTCTCTAAAGTGCAGAATCACTTGTAAGTATAAAACTCACTGCTTAGTTTCCTTAAGTATTAGCTGTGTTTGGACAAATTTGCATTTCAAAACCAGCACTGTAGCAGAACTGACTGAACCTTTTTTGTTCCCAGTCCTTTGCCACGTGGGGGACCATAACAAGACCTGTTGCTCTCCAGGAATTTATACTCTCATGCACCCAGTGATATACAGGGTTGGTGGAGGGTTACTAAGGCAGTTGCACTAACCAAAGTCAGTACTTGATACAGTGGCCACACAAAAGAAGCCTCTTACTCTTTCTGGAAGCATCTGAAAATCCCTGCACATGCTTAGATCAGTACATGCCTATAAAATATGCTTACAGTCCTATGTGTTTCCTTCATGCATGTACTGATCTAAGCCCTCACCACCAAACAGATTTTAAAGTATGATTCTTTCCCTCATTTTATAAGACAAAACAGAACAAAACAAACACCCTAAGGCACAAGATGAAATAACCTGCCAATAGTCGCAGCCAACAGCAAAGTTAATACACACAAATAGTTTGCCTTTAGTGTACTTGCACTTGGCCACCACTAAGTACTTCAGCTGAAATTTAGCATGTAGATAGAGGTTTAGTAGAATAGCCAGGGACAATGGGCACTTGTTCCCAGGACAGATAATTCAGGGGGCTTTGGTTTTGGTGAGTAGTCCCAGTTTGATGCGATCAGTAGGCAGTAGATGGTGAT
Organism: Rhynchomys soricoides; assembly: GCA_019843965.1. Taxonomy (NCBI): domain Eukaryota; kingdom Metazoa; phylum Chordata; class Mammalia; order Rodentia; family Muridae; genus Rhynchomys; species Rhynchomys soricoides. The sequence continues at coordinate 773,874 of JADRCH010000459.1, forward strand.
TGCTTGAGGAAGGAGGAGAATGCTCAGGAGCTAGGAACTGTATGAGGACAGCTATGGAGAGAGTTGGAGAAAAATGCTTTTGGCTCTAAGAGATTCAGAGGTTTTTGGCTGTCTATTAGAGATGGCTTGTAAGATAGACTTCTTAGATCCAACAATCTAGAATTGAGGTAATTGAGTTCTTGGAAACCTGCTAATTTTGAGTTTACAGGATGCACTAGGAGATTTTTTTTTTTTTTAGAAAAATTTTTTGTTGGTATTCTAAACCCTAGATCATCTTTATAGAAGTTCTCTGAGTGCATGTTGGGGTCACCTGTCTTAAGACAGGGATTTGACAATATGCCCATGACTTTATAGGACTACTATGTTAGGGTCTGCTTCCCATAGGAGGATGTGAAACCTCCCAGGTTTGTGGGAAATGGCAGGGTAGAAGTGTTGAGAACACAAATGTCATTGTGCTCACAGATAGCATTAGGGAAATGAGATGTTAAACACATTGGGTTGTCCTTTCAAAGGAGAAGATATACAACCTGTTTCCTGACTAGAGGGCTTGGGATGGAACTGACTAATGGCCTAGAAAACCCCTGGGCTCTCTGTAGGGCCATGACATATCTGGCTACTCCCAAGCTCCCACAACCAGTACCAGAGTTGACTAATAGTCTTGATGACCTCTGTACTGTCTATATGACCAGAGGCTCCTCCAAGTTTCCACAAGCAGGAAACTATTTGTTTTACATCTTCTTTATAGTGGGATCCTGTGGAACTCAAGTTGTGTTAGGAGTGTAAAATATGTCATTTCTAGTATGTATGTATGTATTTTTTGCCTTACTGGGGGGTTGAAACTAGAACCTATACACACTCTAGGCAAGTTACCTACCATTGAGCTATATTCTTAGTCCCTTATCATTTTTTTCTGAGAGATAAACTTAGTAATTTGTCCAACTAGTACTGGAACTCACTACATAACTCAGGCTGGCCTCTGACTAATGATCCTACTGTGTCAGCTTTTTGAATAGCCGAGATTACTGATGCGTGCTGCCATAACCTGCCATGTCCAATTTAGCCAACCTTGTGTGTATTATCTGCTCTCCCTATATATTTTTCTTCCTCTGCAACAGAACTGTCCTTTATAATTACAGAATTCTGAGACTGACACCATCTTTGACCATATTTAACTAGTGACTAACATCATCCTGCATGCTGATGTCACAGTCTCCTGGTGCACACTATACCTGTGAGACTGGGTTAGGCCACCAAGGAACCCCTTTAACATACAGAATATTTTTTCTCTTTCCAGGAGAGGCACAGAAGAGGTTTGTTTGTGTTATTTATTTATTTATTTATTTATTTATTTATTTATTTATACAGTTGTTTGCTGAAAACATAGACCTGTACTGGGGTGTTTCTCTAAAAGCTTATAGGAGATATGGGTTCTTGTAAATGTTCTCTAGCTTTTAGAAGAAGACTCCTGAAGTGACTCCTTTTATTGGAATTTGGCTGAGGCTGTCAAGAAATGACTTCCCACCCAGACATGGTGGCTCATGCATGTAGTCGTAGCACTTGGAAGGCAGAGTATGGGGATCACTATTAGTTTAAGGCTAGCCTGGGCTGCAGAGTGAAACTGTTGCAAAACAACAAACAAGATTTCTTGGAGGTACTGGACATGCTTTTACTGTTCCCACTAGAATCTCCTTCCCTCTGAACTCACTGTGTGGGTGACTTATAAGCAGGAACACTACCAGCGTTGGGCACAGAATTCATCAAACATTAATAATTCATTAGCTGCCAAGCACAGTACTGTAGATGGATAAATAGTCTTATTATTTTTGTTGATGATTGTACATTTATGCTTCAATTCATCTGTTGCACCAATCCCCACTGTGACATTTGAAGATGGGTCTTTGGGAGATAATTAGGCTAAGCTGAGACCAGGAGACCCTCTGCACGAAATTAGTGTCCTTACAAGAATTGTAAGAGCGAGCTTGCTCTCTCCCTCTCGTCACATCTTATGTGGGGCCAGTGAGAAGGCAGCAAGCTGGCTCTAAATCAAGGACAGAGCTCCCACTAGGAGCTTCCTCAGCAGGCTCCAGAGCCATGAGATGGAAATGACTGTTGTTTAAGCCACACAGTATGTGTGGTACTTCATCACTGCAGCCTGGATATACACTCAAAGAGCCACCAAGGCCATCTCATTAGGACCTTATGTGTCTGAGATCCCTGTCTCTACTGGAGCATGTCCTTTTTATGTCTCATGCTTAGACTGGAAATATTGTAGTAGCTTCATTACTGATTCTCTTGTCTCTAGTATGTTTTTGTATTTTATTTTAAAACATCATACTTTTATCTTAGGAGTGGCCAACATATAAATGTACAAAGAAAGAATATGCACAAGTATCAGTAAGCCCCAAATTGTCAATTGTTAATGTTTTATCCAACTTGCTCTTAGATATTTTTAACACAGGCAATAACAATTATAAATACTAAATTTTTTTAACCCTTCTAATGTTTTGTTCTCTCATGTTAAAACAATTATTATGAATTTTTAATGCTTTTCTTAGTTGACACTTTTATATACTTACATGAAGTAATCTCTATTATATGTAGAAATTATGTTTTTGAGTGATGATTATAAGGTAAGCAGATTTTTATCACTCATTTAAATCACTATAGAGCTCTATAGCTTATGATTACACCAAATATGTATTTTAAAATGTATTTAAAACTGCTGCTGGCTGTTTCGCTATGTATACTGTTATTTACAACTTTGTATACATCTTCTGTTTAAATGGAGATGTGAAAATTTCATATGTCTTTCTCTAGAGCATATATATTCATGTGGAATTGTAGATTTTAAGATATGCACATTTCTTCTTTAGCAGAGTACTGTAAAATTGTTCTCAAAATTGTTCTAATTTGGCGTCTCCTTAGCAACTTTATGCAAGTTCTTATTTTTTTAAACACTACTGACAACTATATTATTAGACTGATATTTTTATGACTATAATATTATTACCTTGTTTTAATATACATTTTACATGCCTTTATTGGCTATTGACAATTTCTCTATTGGGAATCCCCCAGTCATTTCTTTGGCCTGTTTTTCTAGCCCGTTGTTTTCCTTCCTGTGTAAGTATGTAGATGGTTGTAAGTATTCTAGACAGCAACTCTTTATTTTGAATTAGAACTATAACTTCCCAGGCTGATGCCTTTTAATTTCATTTGTGGTCTCATTTATCTTGAAGGAAATTTAAATTTTAATAAAAACACATCTAGGAATATGCTTTTTGTATATGGTTTATTATGTGTCCCCACCCCCTTACCGAGGTTGTAAAGACATTGCTATTCACTCTCAACAACTCTCAAGTCATGAGATACCAAATACTTCCTATGAGTCAAGTTTAAGCTAAACATTTGTACATATATCATCTTAGTGTGGAGCTAGGTGCAATTATTTCTACATTATATCTGATATGATTGACGAATGAGCAGCTTATTTATGAAAACCAAATAGCTAATGAATCTGAATTTAAATTTGGGTCAGTATGAGTCCAGAATGGGTTCTCTTAATGACAGCATATTTCAGGGTTATGTGAATTTAATAAGATGAAACAGCTTGGACCTCATCATGTGTTCCTGGAATAATCTCATCTCTCCTCAGTGTGCACTTCCTTTTCTCAGAACAACACCCTGTTTGAGATTGAAGGAGCAGCCCCAAGTGCATTGCTTGAAATCAGTAGGCAAATAAATGGCTTTTCTTCTGTCTTCCATATTTACTTGACTATCCTCACGTCTGCTCAAATTAAATTTAGAGAATCTTCTACATTATGGTTCCTGTCTATGAGACACCCGCACTTTCTGCCTGCACTCTGGACTTCTCTTTCGAATTTGATGAAATTCTCCCTGTTGAAGGCACACAGATGTATCTTCCAGCTTTTCTAAAAACCCATTCAGTACCCCCAATTCCTTATCTAGCATCTCTTATCATCTTCTTTTCTTGAGTACTGAACAGTATTAGACATTCTGTGGAACTAGCTGTCCTGAAAGCATGGGGGTCAGTGCTAGGTAAGAGTCATTGAAAATGTCCATTTTCTCCATTTTCTCATTTCTCAAATACACATTTCTAGTCTGCTTTTTCCACTTCTGCCCAAGCCAAGCTGTCCTTTTCCAGTTCTGACTGGCGGGTACAGAGTCACAGAGGTGTGTGGTGCCTGAGGACAGGCAGTCCTTGAGTCTCTCAGCTACCTTCCTCTGTGATTGCTTTTGTGTTGAGTCTTTTGTCAAAGAACCTTTCCATTTTCTTTTCTCTTGAGGCCTTTGCCAAGAGGTCCATTAAAAGAAGATTGCATTTGCCTCAGTTTAAAATCTCTTATTATCCGATCATAACTGTATCCAGGCTGTCCGCCGGTCTCGTTCTTGCTGGTCAGTGTTTCCTTTTATTTTGCTAGGTTGTTTGCTTTTAAATCATCCAAATATATTTTAAAATGTTGTTTATTTATTGTCTCCTCTTAACATGGATTTCACAACTACTTATTAAGTAAAAGTAAAGGCATATAAAGACCAAATTAATAGCAATCTCTTTCCATCTTGTCCTTATACCAGCAGCTCCTCTAAGCCTAAGATACTTTTGTTAATATCTCATACACCCTCCTCTTACTCAGTGACTATTATGACTGCTGTCTTTATAGCAGGCACTGCTCTTATGTACTTGACAAGAACACATTTCAGAACTTCTTCAGGTCAATAGATATAACTTTTTTTTTTTTTTTGAGGAGAGATTTTTTTACTTTATTTCAAAGAGAAGAAGCCTTTATATGGTGAGCAAGCACAAGATAGATCTGTTTTCTCTTCCTGTGGAACACGACTGCTCAAACAGCCAAGGGAATTGTTTCTGCTCAAGAAGTCCCCCACACTTTATGTGGGTGTGGATGGTCCTGGCTGCTGAAACTTAGGCCCGTTAGTGCACAGGGTAACAGAGTCATCTAAGCAGCAGTTATAGAAAATTCCACGTTCACATACTACATCCTTGCACACCTCTAAAAATAGAGTTGGACAAACATTTTCCAGGTATATTTATATATAATATATACACATTTGTACATACATACCTTTATTCACATGTTGTTCAGAATTTTTTTAAAAAGTACGCATTTATTGCAAAATCATAATGAAGACTGGACAGTGTTTTGCTTATTCTGGGAATATGAAGCTCAATGACCACTGCCCTGGAAGCCTCCAGAGATTGGTAATCCATTCTGCACAGTCATATTCTTGCAGTAAGCCTGGTAAAACTGCTTTTCTAGAACAGAAGGGGAAGTAACAGGAAAGAAGCAAACTTTACTCATCTTAGCAAATGAAATATGAGAAAGATCCTCACGAAAAAGCCCACAAACATCCGTTACTTCATTACCATAATGCTACAATGAAGGATGCAAATTTTGTCACCTAATTTTGTTGAGTCAATTTTGTTAACTTCTTTTTGAAAAGGTCTGTTGTTTTTTAAATTTATGTTTGCCTGTACATGTATGTACAAAATCCAGAAGAGGACATTGGGGCCCCTGAAATGAGTTACAAACAGCTGTGAGCCTCCATGTGGGTGCTAGGAGCCAAACACAGGCCCTCTGCAAGAGCAGTAAGTGCTCTTAATCACTGAGCCTCCTCTCCACCCCCCCCATTTCTGTTTTTTTTTTTTTACTCACTTAGTCCTGTCATATTATATATATAGTACACATATATTGTGTCTGATATTAGATGTGCATTTTATATTCTTTTTTTATACTAAAATTTAATTTTTAGAAAATTTTAGAGAAATGTTCTATACGATAGTACAAATCAATACAGTACTTCAAATGAACAGTTTCCCAACAAGTACCAAAGTATAAATTGTGCATAAAATTTTATCTAGTAAACTTATTTCTAGGAATATATGTTGACAAAAGTATGTATGTACTGTGGGGTATCTATCACAGTATTATATACAATGGTGAATTATGAGAAACATGTCAAAAATTAAATACAGAATTAATAAATTATGAAACTATTTGTAGACATTTCTATAATAATTAAAATGTTATTTTCTAGGCTAAAACTTTAGAAGCCAATATTATCATAATCTTATACTTTCACATTATAAATAAATCACATTGTAAAAACATTATGCAATTGGAAATTATTTCTCACAGATCAACTCTTACAGTTTTATAGGCCATTCATTTTTTTTCTCCTTTGAAATGACAAAGTTGACCAGTCAAAATAGCACACATAACCTAATCTCATAAATCACACGTTTAATGTTATTTGTTTTCAGTAGACTTTGAAAACCTTACTACTGTCACACTCAACTAGAAATAAGTTGACAACTCCTGACTAAATTCAGAGAAAATAAATACTAGTCTTCTAAAATATACAGGACTCACCTCCCTAAAGTGATCATAAAATTCAAATACCTCCAATTTTCTCCCTTGAAGATATGTTAGCTTCACTCTGAGCAAAGAGCAACATTCCTTTGTGTTTCCCAAGGCCATTACACTGAGACTTATCAGATACCTATAACACTTGCTGAAGTTACCCCTTAAAAGTTCTGTAGTGACTATTTCTGTAAAGAATGAAGTGTGGGATTTTTTTTCAAGACATTTAAGTTTTTTAATAGTTAAACCACAGATGTAGAAAATAGAAGAATTCAAAGTATTAGCATCAAATAAAATTGTACCAGTGGACTTTTCTATAAAATGATAATCATTTCAATTATAATCACTGTTTAATAATGCTTTAGAAAACAATTCCTTGAGTCCTATCTATTCTTCTGAATGTGTCACTTACCTGAACTGTGTCATATTTGTATATTTTAAACATATATTATTATACTGCTTGCGATTTTTAGAGCATAGATGTTCAGAATTGAGAGTTCATCTTGGTAGTTTTTTCCTTTGACCAGTATGGAGTGTCCTTCCTTATCTTTTTTGATAACTTTTGGTTGAAAGTTGATTTTATTCAGTATTAGAATGGTTACTCCGGCTTGTTTCTTGGGACCATTTTCTTGGAGAATTGTTTTCTAAATTTTTACTCCAAGGTAGTATCTGTCTTTGTCACTGAGGCGTGTTTCCTGTGTGCAGCAAAATGCTGGCTCCTGTTTATGTATCCAGTCTGTTAGACTATGGCTTTTTATTGGGGAATTGAATCCACTGTTGTTAAGAGATATTAAGGAAAAGTGATTGTTACTTCCTGTTATTTTTGTTGTTAGAGGTGGTATTATGTTTGTGTGGCTATCTTCTTTTGTGTTTGTTGAAAGATTACTTTCCTGCTTTTTCTAGGGTGTAGTTTCCCTCCTTGAGTTGGCGTTTTCCATCTATTATCCTTTGTAGGGCTGGGTTTGTAGAAAGATACTGTGTAAATTTGGTTTTGTCATGGAGTATCTTGGTTTCACAATCTATGGTATTTGAGAGTTTTGCTGGGTATAGTAGCCTAGGTTGGCATTTGTGTTCTCTTAGGGTCGGTATGGCATCTGCCCAGGATCTAGCTTTCATAGTCTCTGGTGAGAAGTCTGGTGTAATTCTGAAAGGTCTTCCTTCATATGTCACTTGACCTTTTTCACTGACTTTTTTCCCTTACTACTTTTAATATTCTTTCTTTGTTTAATGCATTTGGTACTTTGATTATTATGTGACAGGAGGGATTTCTTTTCTGGTCCAGTCTATGAAGTTCTGTAGGCTTCTTGTATATTTATGTTTATCTTTTTCTTTAAGTTAGGGAAGTTTTCTTCTATAATTGTGTTGAAGATATTTACTGGCCCTTTAAGATGGGAATCTTCACTCTCTTCTATACCTATTATCCTCAGGTTCTGTCTTCTCATTGTGTCCTGGATTTCCTGGATGTTTTGGGTTAGGAGCTTTTTGCATTTTGCATTATCTTTGTTGTGTCAGTGTTTTCTATGGTATCTTCTGCACCTGAGATTCTCTCTTCTATCTCTTGTATTCTGTTGGTGATGCTTGCATCTATGATTCCTGATCTCTTTCCTAGATTTTATAACTCCCAGGTTGTTTCCCTTTGTGATTTCTTTATTGTTTCTATTTCCATTTTTTAGATCCTGGATGGTTTTGTTCATTTCCTTCGCCTGTTTGATTGTGTTTTCCTGTAATTATTTAAGGGATTTTTGTGTTTCTTTTTTAAGGGGTTCTACCTGTCTCTGGGATCCTGTGATTCTGGGATCCTGTGATCCTGAGATCTTGAGTGTGTCAGAGCTCCTGGGAGTCGACTCTGCGACAGAATTGAATGGATCAATTCATAATCTTCTACATGTAGACCGCTAGTTGAACCAGCACCATCTGTTGAAGATGCTGTCTCTTTTCCACTGGATGATTTTAGCTCCTTTCTCAAAGATCAAGTGTCCTTAAGTGTGTGGGTTCATTTCTGGGTCTTCAGTTCTATTCCATTGATCTACCTGCCTGTCACTGTACCAATACCATGCAGTTTTTATCACTACTGCTCTGTAGTACAGCTTGAGGACAGGGAGGCTGATTCCCCCAGAAGTCCTTTTATTGTTGAGAATAGTTTTTGCTCTCCTGGGTTTTTTGTTATTCCATATGAATTTGAGAATTGCTCTTTCTACGTCTCTGAAGAATTGAGTTGGGATTTTGATGGGGATTGCATTGAATCTGTAGATTGCTTTCAACAGGATGGCCATTTTAATTATATTAATCCTGCCAATCCATGAGCATGGGAGATCTTTCCATCTTCTGAGGTCTTCTTCGATTTCTTTCTTCAGAGACTTGAAGTTCTTGTCATACAGTTCGTTCACTTGTTTGGTTAGAGTCACACCAAGGTATTTTATATTGTTTGTGAAATTGTGAAGGGTGTCATTTCCCTAATTTCTTTCTCATCCTGTTTATCCTTCTAGTATAGGAAGGCTGATTTGCTTGAGTTAATTTTATATCCATCCATTTTGCTGAAGGTGTTTATCAGCTGTAGCAGATCTCTGGTGGAGTTTTTCAGGTCACTTAAGTATACCATCATATCATATGCAAATAGTGATATTTTGATTTCTTCCTTTCCAATTTGCATCCCTTTGACTTCCTTTTGTTGTCTAATTGCTCTAGCTAGAACTTCAAGTACTCTATTGAATAGATAGGGAGAGAGTGGGGAGCCTTGCCTAGTTCCTGATTTTAGTGGGATTGCTTCGAGTTTCTCTCCGTTTAGTTTGATGTTGTCCACTGGTTTACTGTATATTGCTTTTACTATGTCTAGGTATGCTCCTCGAATTCATGATCTTTTTAAGACTTTTATCATGAAGGGATGTTGAACTTTGTCAAATGCTTTTTCAGCATCTAACGAAATGACGCTGTGGTTTTTGTCTTTGAGTTTGTTTATGAAGTGGATTACATTGGTGAATGTCCAGGTATTGAACCATCCCTGCATCCCTGAGATGAAGCCTACTTGGTCATGGTGAATAATCCTTTTGATGTGTTCTTGGATTTGGTTTGCAAGAATTTTATTGAGTATTTTTGCATCGATATTCATAAGGGAAATTGGTCTGAAGTTTTCTTTTATTGTTGGGTCTTTGTGGGGTTTTGTCATAGACTGAATTGGGTAGTGTTCGTTCGGTTTCTATTTTGTGGAATAGATTGAACAGTATTGGTATTAGGTCTTCTTTGAAGGTCTGATAGAATTCTGCACTGAACCCATCTGGTCCTGGACTTTTTTTGGTTGGGAGACCTTTAATGACTGCTTCTATTTCTTTAGGAGTTATGGAACCGTTTAGATGGTTTATCTGATCCTGATTTAACTTTGGTAATTGGTATCTGTCTAGAAACTTGTCCATTTCCTCCAGATTTTCCAATTTTGTTGCGTATAAGCTTTTGTAGTAGAATCTGATGATTTTTTAAATTTCCTCAGAATCTGTTGTTATATCTCTCTTTTCATATCTAATTTTGTTAATTTGGATACTGTCTCTGTGCTCTCTGGTTAGTCTGGCTAAGGGTTTATCTATTTTGTTGATTTTCTCAAAGAACCAGCTCCAAAGAACCAGGTTTTGTTGATTCTTTGTATAGTTCTTTTCATTTCTACTTGGTTGATTTAAGCCCTTAATTTGATTATTTCCTGCCTTCTACTCCCCTTGGGTGTATTAGCTTCTTTTTGTTCTAGAACTTTCAGGTGTGCTGTTAAGCTGCTAGTATATGCTGTCTCCAGTTTCTGTTTGAAGGCATTCAGAGCTATGAGTTTTCCTTTTAACACTACTTTCTTTGTGTCCCATAGGTTTGGGTATGTTGTACTTTCATTTTCATTAAATTCTAGGAGGTCTTTAATTTCTTTCTTTATTTCTTCCTTCACCAACTTATCATGGAGTAGAGCATGGTTCAGCTTCCATGTGTATGTGGGCTTTCAGTTGTTGTTGTTGCAATTGAAAACCAGCCTTATTCCATAGGGATCTGATAGGAGGCATGGGATTATTTCATTCTTTTTATATCTGTTGAGGTTTGTTTTGTGATCAATTATATGATCAATTTTGGAGAAGGTACCATGAGGTGCTGAGAAGAAAGTATACTCTTTTGATGTAGGATGAAATGTTCTATAGATATCTGTTAAATTTATTTGGTTCATAACATCTGTTAGTTTCACTGTGTCTTTTTATTTTATGTTTCCAAGATCTGTCCATTGTTGATAGTGGGGTGTTGAAGTCTCCCACTATTATTGTGTGAGGTACAATGTGTGCTTTGAGCTTTAGTAGAGTTTCTTTTATGAATGTGGGAGCCCTTTCATTCAGGACATAGATGTTCAGAATTGAGAGTTCTTCTTGGTAGATTTTTCCTTTGATGAGTATGAAGTATCCTTCTTTATCTTTTTTGATGATTTTTGGTTGAAAGTCGATTTTATCTGATACTAGAATGGCTACCCCAGACTGTTTCTTGGGGCCATTTGCCTGGAAGATTGTTTTCCAGCCCTTTACTCTGAGGCAGTGTTTGTCTTTAACACGGGGGTGCGTTTCCTGTATGCAGCAAAATACTGGGTCCTGTTTATGGATCCAGTCTGTCAGTCTATGTCTTTTTATTGGGGAATTGAGACCATTGATGTTAAGAGATATTGAAGAATAGTGATTGTTGCTTCCTGTTATTTTTGATGTTGTTTATATGTTTGTGTGGCTATCTTCCTTTGAGTTTGTTGAAAGATTACCTTCTTGCTTTTTCTTGGGTGTAGTTTCCCATCTACTATTCTTTGTAGAGCTGGATTTGTGGAAACATACTGTGCAAATTTGGATTTGTCATAGAATATTTCACTTTAACCATCTACGATTATTGAGAGTTTTGCTGGGTATAGCAGCCTGGGCTGGCATTTGTGTTTTCTTAGAGTCTGTATGAGATCTGTCCAGGATCTTCTAGCTTTCATAGTCTCTGGTGAGAAGTCTGGTGTAATTCTGATAGGTTTGCCTTTGTATGTCACTTGCCCTTTTTCCCTTACTGCTTTTAATATTCTTTCCTTATTTTGTGTATTTGGTATTTTGACTATAATGTGATGGGAGGAATTTCTTTTCTGGTCCAGTCTATTTGGTGTTCTGTAGGCTTATTGTATATTTATGTTCATGTCTTTCTTTAGGTTAGGGAAGTTTTCTTCCATAAATTTGTTGAAGATATTTACTGGTCCTTTAATTTGGGGATCTTCACTCTCTTCTATACCTATTATCCTCAGGTTCTGTCTTCTCATTGCATCCTGGATATCCAGGATGTTTTGAGTTAGGAGTTTTTTGGATTTTGTGTTTTCTTTGACTGTTGTGTCCATGTTTTCTATTGTATCTTCTGCACCTGAGATTCTCTCTTCCATCTCTTGTATTCTGTTGGTGATGCTTGCATCTATGACTCCTGATTTCTTTCCTATGTTCTCTAACTCTAGGGTTGTCTCCCTTTTGTGATTCCTTTATTGTTTCTATTTCTGTTTTTAATTCCTGAATGGTTTTGTTAATTTATTTGATTGTGTTTTCCTGTAATTCTGTCCATTTGATTGTGTTCTCCTGTAATTCTTTAAGGGATTTTTGTTTGTCGTCTTTAAGAGCTTCCAGTTGTTTACCTGTGTTCTCTTGTTTTTCTTTAAGGGTGTTATTTATTTCCTTTTTAAAATCTTTTATCATCATCATGAGATATGATTTTAAGTCTGAGTCTTACTTTTCTGTTGTGTTGGGGTATCCAGGGCTTGCTGTGGTGGTAGAGCTGGGTTCTGAAGATGCCTAGTATTCTTGGTTTCTGTTTCTTGTGTTCTTGCCCTTGCCTCTTGCCACCTGGTTATCTCTGTTGTTAGCTGGTCTTGCTCTCTCTGACTGTGACTTGTCTTTCCTGCAAGCCTCGGTGTCAATACACCTTGGAGACCAGTTCTCTCTATGCTTAAAGGTGTGTCGGCACTCCTGGTATACTTGCTCTCTCCTGGCACTCTTTGAGTATGGAGCCCTATGTCACAGGATCTCCTCTCTAGCCACTGAAATAAACCAGATCCCTGTTCCTCATTCCCTGTGATCTAGGTATTCCAGGTGGGTCTCTCTGAGCAGTCAGGCTTGCCTCCACTCCTGGGAGGCTAGCTTTCTCCTGGTGCTGTTTAGCTATGGAGCCCTGTTGGCCCAGGTAGAGGTCTCCAGCCACAGATGGAAACTGGAAGGCTCTTACTTCCAGGCTGTTCCTCAGTACCTGTGTCTGGAGCCCAACTCTCGCTGGCTTATCCAGACTCATGGGTGGCTAGCTTTCTCCCGGTGCTGTTTGGCTATGGAGCCCTGTTGGCCCAGGCAGAAGTCTCCCGTCATGAGAAAATATTCTTTAACAGATATTTACACCAACGCATTTGTTGCTGCTAACTCATTTTTTAACTTTTTGCCTCCAACAAAGTTTTGACTGTGAAATATATTTTTGTGTTTAAAATTATTTTAATATTTATTCTATTATAAATATATGTGACAAAACCTACATACATATTTAAATATGTGTTTCCAAAATAGCTATCCCGGGCTATGTTTAAAGAGCCCATGAATTTGAAAGAGAGCAAGTCAGGTATATAGGAGGGTTTGGAGGAATCAAAGAGAAGGGTGGAATGATATAATAATAATCTCAAAAGTAAAAGAAATGGTTTTTAAAAATGGAAAAATGCATTGAGTATATAATTTATGTAAATAATAGTAGAAGCGTTAAAAATGTATATATTCCATAAAAAATCTGGGTAGGAACTGATCTCTTAATGAGATGAATAGGTTTTGATCCCAGATAAGTATTTGTTAATCCATGAGACCTACATGGATTTCTTTAAGGTCAGTCTGCATTTTACTTTCTCTTTTTCCTGTAAATGTTAATACTAGAAAGCTTGATAACAGAAACAAGAAAGTGACATCAGTGTTCTTATATTACTGCCCAGAGCCATTGCTGAGTGGATGCTTCTGGAACCAAATCACAGTTTACATGAACTCAGTATGGAACTAGTTAAACTGTTTCTCACACTTCTATTTTCCCAAACTCCCGGCTTCTCAAGCTTATTCCACTTTAGCTCTTGGTATGTAGTGTTCATTTGTCTTTTCATGTAGGACCAATATTTACTCTTTCTTTAATTGGTCTCCTAGTCCATGAAATTTTGACATTACTATGGGTAGAAATTATATAAAATCTTGCATTTAATTAAATTCTGGTATTTAGTATTGAAAGAGCCGTGCAGCAAGCGCTTCTTGGCATCAGCAGTAGTGTGGGGTTTGGTGTCTGCAGATGGGATGGAGCCCTAAGTGGGGCAATCTCTAGATGGCATCCTCTTCAGTCTCTGTTCTATTTTTTGTCCCTGTCTTTCCTTCGGACAGGACCATTTCTGGGTTAAAAATTTTGAGGTGCATGGGTGGTCCCATCCCTCAATTGGGGGCTGTGCCTGTCTACTGGAGGTGGTCTCTACAGGTTGCATCTCTCCTTTGTTAAGTATTTTGGCTAAAGTCATCACCATTGGCTTTTGGGAGCCTCCTGCTTTCCTGGAATCTAGGACTTTCTAATGGCTACCTCAGTTCCCCATCCCCC
>JADRCH010000459.1:793132-812453 GCA_019843965.1 Rhynchomys soricoides
GGTCTAGGTAAGCAACAGTCTAACTTGTCCTCCTTCTCACAAGTAAAACAAAGATCAATGGCCAGATCCTTGTTCTACTGACCTGAAAGTGAAGAAATTCCCACTAGAACAGTGGCTGTCTCATCAGTTGGCCCAGTGGCATGAGGAGATAGCATTGTGGGGGGATGTGAGCTCCTGACGTGAGTGCTAGGGCTAAAGTTTGGCCCTCTGCAAGAGGAGGTACTCTTAATTCCTGAGTCATGCATACAGGCTTTGTACTCTATTTTGTTAATATTAGTGTTCGTGTGTGTCTGTGTGTGCATGTGCGTGTATGGTGTTATTCTTTAAATCTAACCAATGAATAGGTCTAAGATTTTTGGAGACTTGTGCTGAGGAGGCAGCGGAAGGCGGGCTCCTGACGCAGGGACTGAGGAAAAGCCAGGAGGTAAGAGCCTGCCTGCTTCCACCTGTGGCCAGAAACCCCACCTGGGCTAACAGGCCTCTCCATATACAAGCAGCTCAGGGAGAAAGCTACCCGCCCACTTGTGCTGAGGAGCCAGCAACAGGAGGACTCCAGATTCAGGGTCTGAAGAACAGCTGGAAGAGAGAAATGGTCTCCCAGGAATATTGACATCTGAGCTTGAAGGAAAGACAAGCCACAGTCAGAGAGAGAAAAACCAGCTAACTCCAGAGATAACCAGATGGCAAAAGGCAAGGGCAAGAACACAAGGAACAGAAACCAAGACTACTTGGCTTCAGCTGAACTCACCTCTCCCACCACAGCCAACCCTGGATACCCCAACACACCAGAAAAGGAAGACTCAGACTTAAAATCACTTATCAAGAGGATGATAGAAGATTTTAAGAAGGAAATAAATAGCTCCCTTAAAGAAATGCAAGAGAACACAGGTAAACAACTGGAAGCCCTTAAAGAGGACACACAAAAATCCCTTGAAGAATTACAGGAAAACACAATCAATCAAATGAACAAAACCATTCAGGAATTAAAAACAGAAATAGAAACAATAAAGAAATCACAAAGGGAGACAACCCTGGAATTAGAGATCATAGAAAAGAAATCAGGAGTCATAGATGCAAGCATCACCAACAGAATAGAAGAGATGGAAGAGAGAATCTCAGGTGCGGAAGATACCATAGAATACATGGACACAACAGTCAAAGAAAACACAAAATGCAAAAAGCTCCTAAACAAAAACATCCAAGATATCCGGGATGCAATGAGAAGACAGAACCTGAGGATAATAGGTATAGAAGAGAGTGAAGACTCCCAACTTAAAGGACCAGTAAATATCTTCAACAAAATTATAGAAGAAAACTTCCCTAAATTAAAGAAAGAGATGAACATAAATATACAAGAAGCCTACAGAACTCCAAATAGACTGGACCAGAAAAGAAATTCCTCCCGTCACATTATAGTCAAAACACCCAATACACAAAACAAGGAAAGAATATTAAAAGCAGTAAGGGAAAAGGGACAAGTAACATATAAAGGCAGACCTGTCAGAATTACACCAGACTTCTCACCAGAGACTATGAAAGCTAGAAGATCCTGGGCAGAGCTCATACAGACTCTAAAAGAACACAAATGCCAGCCCAGGTTGCTATACCCAGCAAAATTCTCAATAATCATAGAGGGTGAAACCAAAATATTCTACAACAAATCCAAATTTGCATAGTATGTTTCCACAAACCCAGCCCTACAAAGAATAATACATGGGAAATACCAACGCAAAGAGGGAAACTACACTCAAGAAAAAGAAAGTGATCTTTCAACAAACTCAAAAGAAGATAGCCACACACACAATATAAACAACATCAAAAATAACAGGAAATAACAATCACTATTCTTTAATATCTCTTAACATCAATGGTCTCAACTCTCCAATAAAAAGACATAGACTGACAGACTGGATCCATAAACAGGACCCAGCATTTTGCTGCATCCAGGAAATGCACCTCCGAATTAAAGACAAACACTACCTCAGAGTAAAGGGCTGGAAAACAATTTTCCAAGCAAATGGCCCCAAGAAACAGGCTGGAGTAGCCATTCTAATATCGGATAAAATTGACTTTCAACCAAAATTCATCATAAAGGATGATGAAAGACACTTCTTACTCATCAAAGGAAAAATCTACCAAGAAGAACTCTCAATTTTGAACATCTATGGCCCAAATGCAAGAGCTCTCTCTTTCATAAAAAAAACTCTACTAAAGCTCAAAGCACACATTGTACCTCACACAATAATAGTGGGAGACTTCAACACCCCACTATCAACAATGGACAGATCTTGGAAACATAAACTAAACAGAGACACATTGAAACTAACAGATGCTATGAACCAAATGGGTTTAACAGATATCTATAGAACATTTCATCCTGCATCAAAAGAATATACCTTCTTCTCAGCACCTCATGGTACCTTCTCCAAAATTGATCATATAATTGGTCACAAAACAAACCTCAACAGATATAAGAAGATTGAAATAATCCCATGCCCCCTATCAGATCACTACGGATTAAGGTTGGTCTTCAATGGCAACAACAACAACAGAAAGCCCACATACACATGGAAGCTGAACAATGCACTGCTTAATGATAAGTTGGTCAAGGAAGCAATGAAGAAAGAAATTAAAGACTTCCTAGAATTCAATGAAAAAGAAAGTACAGCTTACCCAAACCTATGGGACACAATGAAAGCAGTGTTAAGAGCAGAGCAGTGTTAAGCTCTGAATGCCTCCAAAAAGAAACTAACAGCTTAACAGCACATCTGAAAGTTCTAGAACAAAAAGAAGCTAATACACCCAAGAGGAGTAGAAGGCAAGAAGTAATCAAATTAAGGGCTGAAATCAACCAAGTGGAAACTAAAAGAACTATAGGAAGAATCAACAAAACCAAGAGCTGGTTCTTTGAGAAAATCAATAAGATAGATAAACCCTTAGCCAGACTAACCAGAGGGCACAGAGACAGTATCCAAATTAACAAAATTAGAAATGAAAACAGAGATATAACAACAGACTCTGAGGAAATTAAAAAAATCATCAGATCCTACTACAAAAGCCTATATACAACAAAACTGGAAAATCTGGAGGAAATGGACAAGTTTCTAGACAGATACCAATTACCAAAGTTAAATCAGGATCAGATAAACCATCTAAACAGTCCCATAGCTCCTAAAGAAATAGAAGCAGTCATTAAAAGTCTCCCAACCAAAAAAAGCCCAGGTCCAGATGGGTTCAGTGCAGAATTCTATCAGACCTTCAAAGAAGACCTAATACCAATACTGTTCAATCTATTCCACAAAATAGAAACCGAAGGAACACTAACCAATTCAGTCTATGACAAAACCTCACAAAGACCCAACAATAAAAGAAAACTTCAGACCAATTTTCCTTATGAATATCGATGCAAAAATACGCAATAAAATTCTTGCAAACCGAATCCAAGAACACATCAAGACAATCATTCACCATAATCAAGCAGGCTTCATCTCAGGGATGCAGGGATGGTTCAATATCTGGAAATCCATTAATGTAATCCACTACATAAACAAACTCAAAGAAAAAAACCACATGGTCATCTCGTTAGATGCTGAAAAAGCATTTGACAAAATTCAACATCCCTTCATGATAAAAGTCTTGGAAAGATCAGGAATTCAAGGAGCATACCTAAACTTAGTAAAAGCAATATACAGCAAACCAGTGGCCAACATCAAACTAAATGGAGAGAAACTTGAAGCAATCCCACTAAAATCAGGGACTAGACAAGGCTGCCCTCTCTCTCCCTATCTATTCAAGATAGTACTTGAAGTTCTAGCTAGAGCAATTAGGCAACAAAAGGAAATAAAAGGGATACAAATTGGAAAGGAAGAAATCAAAATATCACTATTTGCAGATGATATGATGGTATACTTAAGTGACCTGAAAAACTCCACCAGAGATCTGCTACAGCTTATAAACAACTTCAGCAAAGTGGCTGGATACAAAATTAACTCAAGCAAATCGGTAGCCTTCCTATACTCAAAGAATAAACAGGCTGAGAAAGAAATTAGGGAAATGACACCCTTCACAATTGTCACAAGCAATATAAAATATCTTGGTGTGACTCTAACCAAACAAGTGAAAGATCTGTATGACAAGAACTTCAAGTCTCTGAAGAGAGAAATGGAAGACCTCAGAAGATGGAAAGATCTCCCATGCTCATGGATCGGCAGGATTAACATAGTTAAAATGGCCATCCTGCCAAAAGCAATATACAGATTCAATGCTATCCCCATCAAAATCCCAACTCAATTCTTTGCAGACCTAGAAAGAGCAATTCTCAAATTCATATGGAATAACAAAAAACCCAGGATAGCAAAAACTATCCTCAACAATAAAAGGTCTTCTGGGGGAATCAACCTCCCTGACCTCAAGCTGTACTACAGAGCAGTAGTGATAAAAACTGCATGGTATTGGTACAGTGACAGGCAGGTTGATCAATGGAATAGAATCGAAGACCCAGAAATGAATCCACACACATATGGTCACTTGATCTTCGACAAAGGAGCTAAAACCATACAGTGGAAAAAAGACAGCATCTTCAACAAATGGTGCTGGATCAACTGGCAGTCTACATGTAGAAGATTAGGAATTGATCCATTCCTATCTCCCTACACAAAGCTCAAGTCCAAGTGGATCATGGACCTTCACATAAAGCCAGATACATGGAATCTAATAGAAGAGAAAGTAGGGAAGAGTCTCGAACACTTGGGCACAGGGGAAATGTTCTTGAACAGAACACCAATGGCTTGTACTCTAAGGTCAAGAATTGACAGATGGGACCTCATAAAATTACAAAGCTTCTGTAAGGCAAAGGACACTGTAATTAGGGCAAATCGGCAACCTACAGATTGGGAAAAGATCTTTACCAATCCTACACCTGATAGAGGGCTAATATCCAATGTATACAAAGAACTCAAGAAGCTAGGCTCCAAAGATACAAATAACCCTATCAAAAAATGGGGAAGTGAGTTAAACAGAGAATTCTCAACTGAAGAAACTCGAATGGCCGAGAAGCACCTAAAGAAATGTTCAACATCCTTAGTCATCAGGGAAATGCAAATCAAAACAACCCTGAGATTCCACCTCACACCAGTCAGAATGGTTAAGATCAAAAACTCAGGTGACAGCAGATGTTGGTGAGGATGTGGAGAAAGAGGAACACTCCTCCATTGCTGGTGGGAATGCAAGTTGATACAACCTCTCTGGAAATCAGTTTGGCGGACCCTCAGAAAATTGGACATAATACTACCTGAGGACCCAGCTATTCCACTCCTGGGCATATACCCAGAAGATACTCCAACATGTAATAAAAACACATGTTCCACTATGTTCATAGCAGTCATATTTATAATAGCCAGAAGCTGGAAACAACCCAGATGTCCCTCCACAGAGGAATGGATACAGAAAATGTGGTACATTCCCACAATGGAACACTACTCAGCTATTAAAAACAATGACTTCATGAAATTCATAGACAAATGGATGGATCTTGAAAACATCATTCTGAGCCAGGTAATGCAGTCACAAAAGAATGAACATGGTATGTACTCACTGTTAAGTGGTTATTAGCCTAAAAGTTTGAAATACGCTAGAGTCACTTCACAGGAACAGTAGTACTGAGTATGAGGTCCCAGATGGAGGGCTTGGAGAAAGGACTGAAGGAGCTGAGGGAATGTGCAGCCCCAGGGAGGTAGCAACACTGGCAACTGGCCTGACCCCCCATACTTCTGGAGACGGATCCACCAACTAAAGAATACACATGGAGGGACCCATAGTGCTGGGCACAAAGACTGCAGAGGAGGGTCTTGTTACCCTTCAGGGGGAGGAGAGGCCCTTGGGCCCGAGGGTGTTATATCCCCCAGTATAGGAGAATGTCAAGGAGGGAAGACAAGAGTGGGTGGGGGGTGGGGTGGGGAGGTGGGTTGGAGAATATCCCCATAGAGGCAGGGGGAGGGCAGAGGGAATGGGGAGGTTCCAAAGGGGAAATCTGGAAAGGGGGAAACATTTGAAATGTAAATAAAATATGAAAATAAAAAAAATAAAAAAAATATTTTTGGAATATTCTATGAATAAAAGCTATGGGACCCCCTAATATTTAATTATTTTTTTTTATAATTATGTAGTGTTACCACCTCATGATTCCTAAGAGATCCATAAACGCTAAGTTTACAACTCTGGGAAAACTCACTGAAGAATTTGAATAGTGTCAGTCAAAATAGCAGCACCAACATAAAACTGGAGGAAATCAGAAACAAAAAAATAAAAACAGAAATGGATTTTTTTTCAATTATGAAAAAAAGATTAAAATATTTACAAGATGTTCCCCCTTAAGTCAATATAATTTAAAACCCAGAAATTCTGGTTCATAAAAATAAATATAAACAAATATTTAGACATGAAATTTTCATTAGAAAGGAAATTATACCGAAGTTATAGACACCAGTGAGAATGACTAAGAGAACAGTAAAAAGTAAGAATGCCCATAAGCCATAAATCAAAAAACAAGTCACTGGGATGTGACACGTGCTTCCACAGAAAGGACTGTACACTATCAGATGGTGCCACATTTTCCCTGGTGAGAACCTGAGGACAGAGCCTCTGCCTACCATGAGTGTCACCCCAGAGGCCATGGGACGAAGTTTGCTGAAGAGCGGCTGCTGAAGCCAGAGAGAGAATGGCATCACCCAGGCCTTCAAGGTGACACTGAAGCAAGATACTCATGGGGTGGAACATGTACCTGCCAAGAAATTTACAAACCACTGGTGGAGTGACCTCTTCAACAGATTGCCGCCAGCTTGGTAGTGGACTCAGGGGAAGTATGGAGTGCAGATAAGGCGCCTTTTCAAGGAGACCACCCAGCGCAATCACCCCAAGCCCAGCTTGCTGTATCAGAAGTTTGTGAAGACAGTCACACTAACCTTAGGTGATGAGAAGCCTGAAAGAGACTTGGGGAGCTGCAGTGATGTTGACAACCGCGAACCTATATCCTCAAAGATTCTGACTGATGAGATGCCATTCAATTCTTGTGAGAGGCGAACAGCACACAAGGCTGCCCGGACTGGAATCACTATGAAGGTCAAGCTTGCTCTCCTGAAGGTCCAAGAGCAGGCCTTCCTGGCCCCTCTCAAAGGCTCAAAGGACGTTGGCACCTCTCAACCACTGACTGACAGCGAGCCCTCCCAAAAACAGAAAAAGAAGAGAAAGCAGAAAGAGGAGGAAGAGGCTGCAACAACTGAATAGAGCCTAGGTGAGGAGCTCCTAGAATACAGTGACAAAAACTTCAGGAAAAGCAAGAAGAAAAAGAGGCAGAAAGATGAGAGAGGGGGAAGAGGCAGCAGGAGAGAGTGGGCCTGGAGAACTAAGCACAGAGTGATCTGACCAGTCTTCCAGGAAAAAGAAGAAAAGGAGGAGGAGGGAACGATGATCTAACAGAAGGAGAGAAAAAGGTCAGAAGAAAAGACAAAAAGAAAAGATAGCAGAGCTATGAGGAGGTCTTGGATGTAAGCAATAAAGATGATATCAGGACTTGGGAAGCAGAGGATGAAGGTGAGAGAAATCAGCCATACCCAAAGGAGAGAGCCAAAAAGAAGAAGCGGAAGAGGGACTGGGGGTCTAACACAGATCACAGCTGACTCCCTTTCAGGGGTAGCCTGGTTTGGGGCAGGGTTTTAGTATACTCCTCTGCAAGCATCTCTGGAGCACCAGTCTGCTGAGGGGAGCCAAAGCACTCTATGCTAGCTGAGGGCGTGGATGTGGTCTCCTGTGAAACTTCCTGTCCAAAAAGTATAAACCTGGTGCTCAGCAGCTCACCAGCTAAAGGATGGTGGGAAGAGGAATCAGGATGGAGGAATATTTAAAGGAGTGTCTCTTATAAAAGTCTGAAAATGTAGACTTATAGGAAATGTCAAAAAAAAAAAAAAAACAAAAACAAACCAAGCCATTATAGCTAAGGTTTGTGAAGCTCTCCTAGTACTAAGTATCAAAAATCAACGTTAGTAGATTCATTATTGATATTTTTTAAAGATTTATTTTATATATATGAGTGCTCTATGTACACCTGCATACCTGAAGAGGGCATTGGATCCCATTACAGATGGTTGTGAGCCACCATGTAGTTGCTGGGAATTGAACTCAGGACCTCTGGAAGAACAGTCAGTGCTCTTAACAACTGAGCCATCTCTCCAGCCTCTCATTATTAATATTTAACAACTTAGAAAATGTTCTAAGAAAAGGATGCTAATTACAGATGTGGTTGGTCATTTGTAAAAATGTAAAGGAAAGAAATCTGAGATGAATCATGTTGGTTCCTCCATCCCCTAGCTCTTTTGCAAGGACAAGACTGCTTACCCAACCAAGAAATGAGCGCAGCACAGTGGCTCATTGAGGCTGTCTAGTCTGATTCCACCAGAACAGTTCATCACTCACTCTATTCTGTGTTGACCCAGGCACATTTATCCATCCATCTATCTATCTATCTATCTATCTATCTATCTATCTATCTATCTATCTACCCACCTACCTACCCATTTATCTATTTGAGACATAGATTCTCTGAGTAGATCTGACTGTTTTGGAAGTGAGTTTGTAGACCAGGCTGGGCCTGAACTCATAGAGAGATCCTCCTGTTCTCTGCCTCCAGAGAACTAGGATTAAAGGCGTGCATGACTATTCCTGGAACCCAGGCACTCTTAAATAGAGTTTGATATAGACTCGACATCTCTCTTTCCTTTTTCTAGATGCTAGACACACATTTTCTTTTTAAATGTGTATGGTATTTCCCTCTGTTTTGATATTTTTGCTTGCTTTGTCTGGTCAGTGCAAATAGACATAGAGGAATATATTTCATTTGAAAGATTTATGTTTATGAGATGATAGAGCTCAATGGAAAACACTAAAAATGGCAAGCCCCATGGAGAAGACTATAGAATGCCAAGAGATCAGGTTCATTGTTGAATTTCCAAACCCTTTATGAACAATCAAGAAGTAACTCTCTCAGATGATACACAGTGTATCCAACAACGCGGTATACTTTAATTTCCACAGTGATTTCTTTTGAAAACCTTCTATGTGGCTTCATAAGTAGAATGTTCAATGGTGTTATAGTTAAATACAATCTGGATAATCTGTGTGGTAAGCCAATAATCACTGGGACTAGCAGAGAACAAGAGAGAACCATGATATTCACAGAGAATTGACTGCTATATACTGTTAGCAGTCAATTATAGAATGTTATAATTTTAACTCAGTTAACTACTGTGTAATTTCTGTTCATGATTCTCAATAATAAAGAGTATGAGTTATGAAAAATATTTTTCTTTGTAAAGGCAGCGAGTTATTTTGTTTAATTAGCTAAAATGAGGTTTACTGAGTGTTCTTGCAGAGGAGCTGGTCAGTCCAGTGATGAAGTGTCACGTGTATACACGGCTGTGAATTTGAGTTGTTTGTTCTTCTTTTTTAAAGTTAGTGTAAAATAATAGGTTTATTATGATAAATTAATGTGTATGTGTACAAGGTACATTGCTCATGTACACTTCCTGGATTGCTCCTCTTTCTATCATCTCTTTTTTGGTCCCTTTCTAATACATATTCTCCATGGGAGGAAGCCTGTGATTGTCTTTGTTTTTTCTCACCATTAATACTTTGTTGTGCTCTTCCCTTCATACACCTTGCTTCACTTCATATCCCTCTCAACATTCATGACATACTTGCACACACACACAGACACACACACACACACACACACACACACACACACACCAAGTTTCTGAATATGGTAGAAAATATGATATGGAAAGCCAGGAAACTATGAGGAAAGCAGTCTGCCAGGGTCTCTGTACTTTGAGTAACAGTTTAAAATGCTAGAGAAAGGGTTAAGATAGGACACCAGCATATGCTATGAATAGGAATCCTCTGTGGCCCTGCAAGGGTAGGCCTGCTTGTAGGTATGATGGGAACTGAGGCAGAAAGGGGGTGAAAACTAACACCTTGGAGGGATAATGGAGCTTTCACTAGGCTTTTAGCCAAGGAGAGACACCATTAGCACAGGTGTTAAGAGGGGCTGTGGGCAGGGGCATCCCTGGAAAATGATATTAGTGGACAACACACTTTCAGAAGGGGAGAATGTATTTGTGTGTGTCTACAAATTTGTGAGTGTGTGTGAATATAGGTATGTAAGTGAGTACATGTATTTGAGCATGAGAATCCATGCATGTGTAACAACCCAGGGTAGACCTAAAGTCAGTGTATATATATTAAGAAGAAACAAAGACAGATTGAGGCGTAGAAGGAAGGGAGAGAAGGAAGAGGGAGAAAAGAACCAGGCTTAGTATTGGTGAAATGTGGTAATGTTCTTCATCTACTGTACACAACACACATAATAGTTTATTGAGTAATTCCACAGATGTGTCAATTTCTTAGGCAATCCTGCCAGAGGAGACAATGATGTCTGCATGTTTGTAGGCTTTTTTAGTTAGTTCTTCATGCCCTTTCTAGCCCTGCTCTACTCTACCCTGTCCTGGTGTGCTCAGGTCTGGATTGAGTAACTGGAAAATACTCACAGAACTGTTTCTTTACCACCAGCTTGCCCTTAACTGACAAGCCCTCATTTAGGGGGCACGGTAACATCCAATCCCCAGAGCGTGCTTGCTAGTTTCCATTCATTCCTTTCATCCATTGTCTTTGTTTCCCTAGAATCTGTCTCTTTCAGAGACATGTGATAAGCCTTTTGTAGAACATAAAAGATGAACACAATAGGTGACATCATAGGGGAGCAACAGCGATATCATCCAGTGAAGCCACGTTTTTGGTGGCAAGATTCTGATGACATAGACCAGCACACACAGGTTCCTCAAAGCATGGAATTAGAGGCACCTGGGCCACTCTTAGCATCAATGATAGTGTGTGATAAATCACTACATAAACTATCTCATGTTTCCTAACTGTCACAGATCCTCCAACCCCACCTCCCAGTGACACAACTCTGAAATGGGTCTGGTTAATTTTCCCCTTGTTTCTATGGAGTATCCTCTCAGTCACCGGCTTTTCCTCCTCTTATTGCTATGCATCTTATTACTATCCATTTCAGGAGGAGTCCAGACTAATTGGGTACTCACTGTGTTCTCTCAGTGGTCATCAGTATCTGCTCTCTGGCCCTTGTCTGCATGTGGTTTTTATGTCACTGAAGGTCCCAGGCTGAAATCCAGGATACCCATGGGGAGATGTCTCCAGTATCTTACAGGAATATGCAGGTTGTGCTCTGAGACCTCAGTCCTCAAGGGAGAGAATCAGAAAGTTTCTCTTGTTCAGGAGATGTTTCTGCCCTGCACTGTGAAGTTGGATACTTGAACATCTAGACCTGAGAGCACAAGTTTTGGCTATGGTTAGAAAGCATACTCTCTGGAAAGTTAGTGCACCATAGGAGTGAAGGGTAGAGGTTAAATCTTAAGTCTTATGCATGCCAGGCAAGGATTGTATTCATTCCTTAGGAGAAATTCTACTGTTTTGAACCTCAGATTTATGTTCAATTTATTGATAAAAGCTCTTATCATTCAAGTTTACATTTGAAGATCAAACATTATTTATGTGAATTTCTATTCTATATGTTTGTAAATGCAAGTTTAGAGCAGCGAAAAATGGTTTGAGATTATTATAAAGATGTGAAGACAATAAATAAAACCAGTTTGTCTTCATTAAATGTAGAGTCCTAGCTTGAAAAAGAAATACTAAATAGTGGCAGCAAACACAGTCTCAGTAACATTCCCTAAGCATTCTGTGTGTATCAAATGAGGAAGCTGTCACTTGCAGATGCAATGATCCTCTGAGGTTAAGTGAGAATGGCCTTGCCCATATTCTAATGGAGGTTTGCTTTTGTGACTGCTAGTCTCTCTTTCATTCTGGTTTTAAGGACTGTCCACTGTTGGAACTAAGTTACCCTTTAACATTGTAGTGTCATGAATACAACCAGACTAAGAGGTGTCCAGATTTCCTGAGAGATTCACAAGTCCTTAAGCAAATGGGTAGTTCCCTCACAGTGGCTTGCAGGGAACAGCTGTGACATATGGCACACATTGTTTCCACCCCAGGAAGGAAAGATCTCTCCTCATGCATGAAGAGACTGTTATATATAAATTCAAAATTATGTTTACATAGCTTTTATACATTAAGAACAATACCTAGTGGAATAAAATTGAGAGAGAGCTTTGTGTTTGTCATATGAGCAAATCCGAAGAATAGTTGAGACTTTGATTGGTAAATAAATGGGCATGACATCTTTTGAGGGAATAATGACAATGCTTTGCCTACTAAAATTATAAATTCACAGAAATCTTTACTCACCAATTCCTTCTCAAGAAATTTCATTTATAAATGCATTTATTCACATAAAATTTGACACATGTATGAGAACTTTTGGCTACATGAAAATTGACACATATGTATGAGAATGTTTGATTATAATACTATTTATAGGACACACAGAAACAGATACCCTGGAAACCTATAACTAAATATACCAAAATTCAATGAATGAAACATACAGATATAAAACTATATACCAAAGCTTTTTCACATACCTACTATGAGTGACCTCAATGACATACTCATACATTAAACATCAAGTCGAGGACAACACTCATTCTCAATGGAAAACAGCATGAGCGGAAAATGAGTCTCTCTTTTAGTGATCTGCATAAAAGAGTCATTCAATATGATGTACTTAATTTCTCCCTCAGAACAGATGGCCTTTTATTATGGTGAAGGGGCTGTGATGAGTGTCACCTAGGGACATCTGACTTGGGAGTTTTGTGTAAAAGCATTTATTTGTTAAGTATTTTAAGTGGTTCTATGTAGTATAGAGACTGGTATCAAATTTTTTCTGTAGCTGAAGATGATCCTAAAATTCTGC
This sequence comes from Rhynchomys soricoides, assembly GCA_019843965.1. Taxonomy (NCBI): domain Eukaryota; kingdom Metazoa; phylum Chordata; class Mammalia; order Rodentia; family Muridae; genus Rhynchomys; species Rhynchomys soricoides. The sequence continues at coordinate 806,076 of JADRCH010000459.1, forward strand.
TTCTCCTGCCTTTGCTTTTTGAGTTCTGGTATTATAATTTTTTACCACCATGCCCCATTTTATAAGGTATAGGATATTGTAAAGTAAGGATTTCATGAACATTAAGCAAGCGCTCTACCAACTGAGCTATGTCCCTAGATATTGTGAGACTTTATTTAATCTATATTTCTTCCAAGTCAGTGGCACTAAGCTGTGATTTAGATGTTCATTGTAAAAGATTCTTTTGTTTTTAAGATTATAGACCCAAGATGCACATAACTTATAATTGATTATATATATATATATATATATATATATATATATATATATATATAGTGTACATATAAATGCCCACATATATGGAAGTGTAATAATTTGAAGTGCTTTTTGATGTTTGGAAAGATAAAACAAAACTACTGTACAGTAGACAAAAAATAAGTATACGTGATATGCATCTATGGTAGGAGGCTCAAAGTCTCAGTAGCCTCAGATATAGGGGTATTGGCCAAGCCAGCTCAGTCAGTCAGGAGGGACTCGAGGGAGGGAGTGAGGATTAAAGAAGGAAACGACAATTAGACAACATTATCACATGACTCCAGCCAGTGCTGAAGCGCCTTTATTTTCTCTGTCTGCTTTTATACCATTCTAAGTACATATAAAGAATAGGGTCAGTTCTAGTCAAGGAACAAACAAAGTATAAACAAAATATCCAAGGAACAAACAAGCCAATAAACAAAATCCTGTGATTACTACATTCAGAGATTTAACAAGATGATCAAGATCTGGAGCCTACTTCTTTGTCCTAGCCCAATGTCAAATTCTTGCCAATATTCTTGAAGCAGCACCAAGAGTCCTCCACAGGGTGTCCCTAGTAAGGGGCCTGGATATTATCATATAATCTCCAGAAATGGGAGTGAGCTGTTAAGATTTTCATTTCCTACTACACTGTTGACAACCTGACCCTACCATCTTTTTTGTATCCCTCTGCATGTGGAATGCTTTTCTCCAGATTCCCTAAAGATATTCCCTCTTATTTTCTTGGAAATGGCCTATCTTTCTTGCTCTGATTCTCTATGGACAGGCCTTCACTGTGGGTTTGTCAGCTTGATTTCCCTCTACAATGTTAAAGCCCTGTCCTCTACTGAGTTCCTATGACAGACAGTGTCTGTGGGTCTAACCTGTACTCTTCAGCAACTATAGATTCTTAGTTCAAAGTGTATCCAAGCCTGGCAAATGAAAACTTGGAGGTTAGGCCACAGGCATAACTTCTCCAGGAAGTCCTTCTAAGTTACCAGAGTTCTTAAAATGCAACATGGAAGCACGATTTTAAATGTTTAAAATTCATATTTGTAGGCTTATTTTATTTGTGTTTGTACATATATTGGATATTATAAATTCTGACTGAAACTTTTCTAATCTTTATTCTAGGAAGTCCAAAATGTGGCAGAGACAGAAAATATATGAAGAAAATACTTGGTTGGCTCCATGGGTGAAGGAACCTGGGCTCCTTTGTCAATGATCAGTCTTGATGCTCTAGAATTGTTTTCAGTACATTCTAATTGGCTGAATTAGAATAAGAGCAAGGTGTTTGAGTTCTTGCTCCATTGACACATGCTGTGTTAATAGTTGTCACTATGAGGTCTGGCTTAGCTAGAAGACAACAGTATCTCTTTGTTCTATATGCTTGAATAAGATACTAAGAAGTATTAGAATTTTATTCAATGTTAGTTCACTTTTAAAACATTTTTATTATTCATTTTTTACTTACTCACTGTACATCCCACTCACTGTCCCCCTTCTAGTCACCCCCTCCCATAATCCTTCCCCCTTGCCTCTCCCTTTTTCTTCTGCACAGGTGGGGTCCCCTGCATATCCTCCTACAATGGCACATCAAGTCTCTGTGAGGCTAAGCACATCCTTTCCTGCTGAGGCCAGATAAGGCAGCTCAGGTAGAAAAAAAAAATCCCACACTCAGACAACAGCTTTTGGAACCCACTCCAGTTGTTTAGGGAGCCACATGAAGACCAAGTTGCATATCTGCTACATATGCAGGGAGACCTAGGTCCATCCCATGTATGTTCTTTGGTTGGTGGTTCAGTTTCTGAGAACCCCAAGGGTCCAGGTTAGTTGATTCTGTTGGTCTTAAGTGGGCTGAAAAGCTCTTCCTCTTGACTTGCTTTACTGAATCCTATAGATCCTACTGCAACCATATTTGGCCTGCTACACCTCAAGAAACCTGAGAGTGAATAGACCGATCTTGGTAGATATGGGAACAAGGGGCCTTCTTTCCTTCAATTCTCTGTCCTTTGTTTTCTGCTAATTGATTTTTATTGCACTTGCATTTTTGTTTTTTCTTATCCCTGTTCTATCTTCGCAGGCATGCAGGGCATATGTTCTTGAAAGAGATCTTAACACAGTTGTTCTCCTGAGTTTAGGATGTGCTTCAAAGAATTGGAGGTGATAAAAGGAATCATTTAGCTGTGAAGATTAAAAACAAACAGCATAGAATAGAGTAATAATTCAGAAAATATCAACAGAAAGACAAGAACGTGACATACTGAATCCCACAGTCTTGAAACTGGACAGAATGGGAGGTGACTCCCGTGTAAAGTACTTCTACTTATATGTATATTTGTTTCTTGTCTTTTGCAAACAATGTGTCTGAATATTTTTCATAAGCTTTTAGCAACAAGTAAATGTTAGTATTTCTTGCTCACAATCTTTTAAAGAATTCTCTGAGAGATCAGATAATCCCAGTTACCTAATTACACTATTCTTTCTACTACTGTCTGACTGATGCTATTACTGCATTTATGTGGGAAACAAGAAAACATGCAGTTTCCATTAATAGATCAGCACCTGACAAGATGCATGATTTGCATGAATGATACACTAGAATTGTATACTAGAAGTGATACTAGAAGAAATATTTCTAGAACTTTTGACCTATGATCTTGTTTTGTTAACTTGCCTTTTGTTGTCTTTAGGCTTCTTGTCATTCTACCTCACATGTTCAGGAAGCTAAAATGGTGCCTATCAGTAGGAAGAAAGCTACAGAGCTTTGACCAGGGATGGAGGTTGAAATCTTTCTGAAGATGCTTTAGGATGCAGGGCTGGGAGACCATAAACTTGAGCACTTACCACCTAATATTGGATGTGACCAGAGAAGCTCACTTCAGCAAGTTCTTAGCACATGCCATCCTCAGCTTCGTAGATATGTGGCTAGAATGATGCCTTGTGTCTTTCAAAGCCAATCAGAAGCTCTGTCAGTAGAGTAAAAGAGACAGAGTCAGGTTCCCTGAAGAGCAATTATCAAGTAATCATACTGCTTTCTCAATATCAGATGCCCCTAAGGAAATAAAATGTGGGTATGAAAATGAATATGGATATAGTTATCTTGAATGATAATTAAATAAGAAATATATAGAAATTACTTAGAACATTTTATATCCTTATGATGGAAAACATAAGCAACACTTTGAAGACATTATGTTATCCAAAAATAGTCATGTAGAAATTATAGTTAGAATAAAAATTACAAAAGGCTAAGGAAAGCAAGGGAATGGTGGGGGGATGAGAAGAGCTTGGTCAAATATATAATTTTATACTTAAAAAGGAAGAACAAATCCTGGTGCTCTATTATTGCATATTAGGGTAACTATAGTTACATATTTTAATGCATTGTCTCTTTTAAAATAGACAGCAAAGAGGATCGTGTATACTATGACCGCACAGAAATGCTAAAGGATGGATATGCTCCACTATCTTGATTCAATCTTCTAGTGTGTAACTGTGTTGAAAGATCATATAAATATGTGTAATTATTGCATGTTACAGGTAAAATACTATTTAAACATATTCTGACTTAAAAATTTATCACAATCTAGTTTTAAGATTTACTAAGATTGTTTGGGAAGTGTTCTCTTTGTGACACTAGGTTTACAAGAGAGAAGAAAGCCGTGTATAGTTGTATATTTAGCAAAAAATGCTTTAGATGATAGGTATACACAAATATATACAAAATCTAGATATAAATCAAGAGTGGCCTGAGAGACTTAGAAAAAGATGAAAAATTAAACGAAAGTTTTTAATAAGTATAAGAACACAGCAAATATTAATAGATATTCCGACATCTTACAGAGTCAGGGCATAAACTCTATCATCCTGGAAAGAAGAAGTATTTAAGGACCACATTGAAACTGAATTCGGTGTATGGGTAGAGATGATAATGGAAAAGTACTCAACAGGAGAAGGTGCTATTGGAGAAGATATGTTGCACTCTACAAAGACCCAGAGAAACAGGAGCATCAGTTGAGTCTTCCAAGAAATGTTCCCTCATAAATGCAGGGAAATGCCGGGATGTTTTCTAAGAAGACAGGTAGCAAAATATTCAGGTGACACACTTAAGTGGTTACAAGAATAAACAATGCAGGCATAGTACCTAGACAACACCTTGAAAAATAGTACGTTAGTGCAGATCTTACGCTACATAGGACTCTGTCTGACATACTAAGTAGTGTGGGGAATTGCATCTGTTGAATGTCATGTACCTGAGACTGGGAATGTAGGTTAGACAGGGCACAATCATTCCAGAGAAGAAAATCCAAGTGTAGAATGTACTCTCTTCCAACTCTTGGGCACATAAGTTCATGGCTGACTGAGAGGAGATCTCATGAAGTTCTTGTGATTAATTCATTTTCAGGACAGATTTTTTGAAACAACAATAGCAGCAGCAACAGGAAGACATGGAGACCTCTAGAGTAAATTACAGGTCGTGAAAGAGAAATGCAGCCTGCTTTTATTCTTACCCTTTTTAGGAGCTCCTAATCTGAGCTGGAGAAAATGTAAGTAAATGACAGAAGGTTAGCATGGATTTCAGAGTGTCAGAGGAAGGGAGAAAAGAATGCTTGCATTCTTCAGGTTTCCTCGCTGCGGGGGTTTAATAGGGGGGACTGATGGATGGCTTAGCAAAGAACAGAAGTCATGAGCAGGAGTGAGCTATTCCCATGGATAAAGGAGACACAGATCACTAAAATCATAGTTAAAAACCTTATTAGGTAAAAACCCATGTTCAAATCTTCAGCTTAAATTATTTACCTCCACATCTTATGGCAAATTATTAAGTTGTTTAATGGTGAAGTATTTAAAAGTTATGTGCCTATGAATTTGAATATTTTCCTAGTCATTACCCCCTGAAAAACAACACTATTAGTTAATATAGTATGAGATTGAATAAACTGCTTTGAGGTCTCTGGGATTTAAACAGACGTCCCATACATTCTCTTCCCACTTAAAAACAGTCCCCAAGGAAGGATTGTAAGAGGCAGAGGGGTAAAGGAAACTACAAGAAAACCCAAGAATCAACTATCCTGGGCCCGTAATGGGCCTCATCTAGGCCTTCTGTACATATGTTACTGTTGTCCAGCTTGGTCGTCTTGTGGGACTCCTAACAGTGGGAGCAGGGGCTGTCTCTGACTCTGTTACCTGCATTTGGGACCCTTTCCTCTAACTGGGTTGCCTTGTCTAGCCTTAATAGGAGAGGTGATGCTTAGTCTTACTGTATTTTAGTATACCATGGCTGGTTGATATCCAAGGAGGCCGGTCTTTACTAACGAGAAACTGAACAGGAGTGGGTTGTATGGGGAGGAGGGGAGGTTAGGTAAAGAGACTGGGAAGAGAGCAGGAAGGGGAAACTGTGGTCAGGATATCACCATCACTATCACCATCACCATCACCATCACCACCACCATCACCACCACCACCACCATCATCATCATCATCATCACTCTCCAAATATACAATCCTGAGTCTTCAGGTATACCCACAGATTACCCATCTATGGTTATGATTAAACCATGCATGAGTCCTTTCCAAAGTTTCCCAAATAGTCCTGGGAATGTTCCCTGAAAATAAGGTTTATATCAAGACCATGAGTGCTTCTTGGTAAGTTGCAATGTTTACTTCTTTTAAAGCAAGCTGCCCCCATTTTGTTGTTGTTGTTGTTGTTGTTTTGTTTGTTAGTTTTCTTTTTTAGTATGTCCTTAGAAAGTGAGAAAAGTGAAAAAATACTTTGTTACCCACTTAATTCAACTAGGCCATACATGTGAGCACATTGGAGTGGAACAATAAAATATTGGAGTCTGGTGAGGTCATCTGTGAATACATCACTGAGGACAATGATCACTCCTCCCCTCAAATGCGTCAGTCACAAAAGCTGAGCAGTGAGGGATATGGATGGGGATAGGAAGGGGTTCAGAGAGGGCTTAAAGGAGAGAGTAATCAGAACATATTGTGTACATTTATTAAGTTGTTAAATAGCAAAAATACAAACTAAATAAAAGAAATAAAAATTATAGTTAATGGAGAAAAAAGGGGACAAAGATAAGAGACATATACTAT
>JADRCH010000459.1:812463-830024 GCA_019843965.1 Rhynchomys soricoides
AGACATATACTATCGTGAATTAGACATATACTATCGTGAATTAGACATTTACTATCGTGAATTAGACATATACTATCGTGAATTAGAGTGATGCAGCCAGTAGAAGGATAAAAACACAAAGGTCAAATATCCATCATCTGGCTGATTGTCTGTCTGTCTGTCTCTCTCTAATCTATCTATATGTTATCTCTCTCTATCTCCATATCTATCTATCTATCTATCTATCTATCTATCTATCTATCTATCTAATGTGTTTATTCAACCAGAAATTTATTTGTTCACTTACAAAGTACTTATTAAGTGTCTGCTATATTCCAGGCACTACATAGACAGACCAGTGCATCTATGTAGTGAGAGAGAAAAAACAGATGAAGCCCATGCCTTGCTGGGCTTGAAACAGTCTTGGGGTGACTGACATTGAGACAGATAGTTCATGGAATGACTAGGTAAATGAGAGAACAAAGAGGAAAGCATTCTGTTAGCAGCAAGGAATGGGAAACAGTCCTTGCTACTGGAAGTGACTACAGGCAAATAAAACAATTGAAAATCTGGTCAAAAAATATTTAAAAGAAAGTTTATTGACATCTGGCCTGTTATGTGACAGTGATGTCAGCTCAGTGCAAGTTCTTCTGAAACTTCACATTTGAAAATCTCAGGTTGACTGAGGATGTCTAGTGTGCACACCCATGTCTTTTGCTCTTCATTTCATTATCTCAATGTGTATCTACATTAACATTTTTTGATGCCATTTAAAATAGTAATTTAATGTTTTAGAATTTCACTCATTTAAACAACATCTCATGATTGTATTTACCACAATCCTCCCTCTAATTTCATCCAACCTCTCCCAACACGCATCCCCCCAATTTCTCGTCCTTTTAAAATTAATTATCCATAAAGTTAATTTGTGAGGTCCAGCATGTGAGTAGAAACATTCACTATTGCACAGGCAACCTAAAAGTGACCCGATTTTCAAGGAAATGCAACTCTCCGCCCCCGAGAAGCCATTGGTTGCCAATAGCTCTTCAGTAAGGGGTGGGGCCTTGGAAGTTCTCCCTCATTCTGCTGTAATTTTAGTTGGCTTAATTTTGTGCAGATTACCAGAGCTACTGTGAGTTCATGAGTGTGAAATCCACGTCATGTCCAGAAGATAGCAGTTCACAGCACTCTTCCCTGTCTGTGACTCTATCTTCTTTCTCCCTCTTTGTGATGTTCCCTGAGCCAGCAGTGGGTTTCATATGTGTGGCCTATCTACTGGTAAGTGTTCCTTGTTTTCTATCCTCGGCTCTCTGATCAGTTGGATCTTGTTATAAACCATTTCCCACGGGAAAATAAGATGCTCTGATCAAATTTGAGAGCAGCACCAATTTGTAGTGTAAAGATAGATACTTGGAAGGCAGCCTGACAGCATGACCATTATTAGCAAAACAGTAACGGCAGGTTCTCTTCCAAGGGCCTGTGACCTCTCAAGTTGTGGGGTTTGGACCAGGTTTATAGTACTAAGCCTGAATTTACTCTTGTGGGGTGGCCTCAAAACCAGCCAGGGAGTGGTTAGTCACCCCCTATATCCATAAGCCTTAGCAGGCTAAATAACTGTTATTTTCTATTTAGAAGCCTATAGATGTCCAAAGTGCTTCACTCTGTCATTAGCCATGTACATTTCCAGCTACATGAGTCTGTGCTTCTGGTTGTTCCAAGGTTTGAATAGGTTTTCTCTCTCTCTCTTTCTTTCTCTTTCTCTCTCTCTCTATCTCTCTGTCTCTCTCTCTGCTGCTCTGTCTATCTCTATCTCTCTATCTCTCTCTCTCTGTCTCTGTCTGTCTGTCTCTCTCTAATCTATCTGTATCTATCTATCTATTATTACACAGGTTATGAGGAAAGATACAGTTATAGCAACAAAAGAAACAATTGGATAACTTATTTTTGAAAAAAATATACTGAAAAGTGTATATGTAGAGTGTTATTTGTTTGTTCTTTTCTTTACTCTCATAGAATTCCCCCAAATATCCTTTAGTATTACAAATTGAATGTGTTTTTAAAATAGACAAATTGATTAATTTATCACCATTTTTAGTATAAAACTTGCAATTTCTTGCTTACCTTTTGAGTATCTATAAGTTTTAAGCACCCTTTTGACTAACATAGAATGCTCCATACTATAGTTATAGCCTAGTTTATTTATTTATCCATTTATTATGTATAAAAATATTTTTGTTGTTGAATAAATTTTGTTTTCATACAATATATTACGTTCAGAGTTTCCTCTCCCCACACTTCCTCCTAGATGCTCTCTGTTTCCTCCTTCACCCAACTCCACACCCTCTTCTCTCTCTCTTTAGAAAATAAACAGGCAAACAAACAAGCCTGGATTTAAAAGAAAAAGAAAAGAGCACTGGGTTTTCGTTTTGGAAAGATTATATTATTTATGTACATACATATGTATCTATTTATTTATTTATCTGTTTACTTATTTTGTGTGTGCATCTGAGTGCTTCAGATTCTTACAAAATTGAAAAGAGGACATTAAATGTCCTTGAGCTGGAGTTGCAGGGAATCGCGTGGGTTCTGGCAGCCAAACTTTTGTCCTTTGGTAGAGGAGTATGGGCCCTTAACTGATGATCCATCTACAGCCCTGTTCTTTTCTTGTTAGAGCAAAACAAAATATACTATCTTGAACATTGCTAGAGAGAATTTTCCATCTTGGGGAAACAGACTACAAATCTAGGCCAGGGCTGAGCATCGGAAGTGTTGGATTAAGAACATACGAACAAACTATCAAGTTAGTTTGGTGGATGTGCTGCATGGCAACGTTTGTTCTCTGTACATTCATCAACAAGATACTTTCAAGTTTTCTAGCATTGTAAACTAACAGCTCTCTCTTTCTGTACTGCTTTTGGTGATAAGACTGGTTTTGGGGGCCTCTAATTGGTGGGCTAGAGTCTTTTAATATTTTCTTTGAAGAAAGTGTTGTTATTAACCTTTGGCGAATCTGCCTGTTCTTAGCACTGTAGATGATGGGATTGAGCATCGGTGGTACCAGAAGATAGATGTTGGCCAGGAGCAGGCGGACAGCAGGTACAGCATGCTTCATGAAGCAATGCACCAGAGCCACGCTGATCATAGGCACATAGTACACAAGAACTGCACACATATGTGACACACAGGTATTGAGAGCTTTCCTCCACCCCTCCCCTGGTAATGTTTAGTACCGTGTACAGAATAAGCACATAAGAGACAACAATGAGCAGTGAGTCCAGCCCAAAAGTGGAAGTCACCATGCAGAGCCCCAGAATGCTGTTGGGACGAGTGTCCCCACAGGGCAGTTGGATTAGATCTGAGTGCAGACAATAGGAATGGGAGAGCACATTGTGGCCGCAGAAAGGCAGACACTTTAGGAGAAAGGCAGGGGGAACATGAGCAACAGACTCTTCAGTCCAAGTGTAACACTGGTTCCAGCAATACAGGCTAGGGTTAGGATGGCGCTGTAGCGAAGTGGGTTGTAGATGGGACAAAGCGATCCACAGACATTGCTAGAACTCCTGACTCCATGACGGGAAATGAATGTCTGCAAAAGGTAGGTTTCAAAGCAGAGTTTATCAATACTGAGCAGAAAGATGCTGAGCACAGTGGGCGTGGTCGAAGCAGAGACACCAAGCTCGGAGAAGGCCCTTACATCAAGGAACAAGAACATTGGCTGGCACCTGAGTTTTTGATCTTAGCCATTCTGACTGGTGTGTGGTGTTCGTGCCCAAGGTCTGCTCACGGCACCGCCCCAAATTTCTGTTCTTAATGAGATTATTGTCTGCCTATGTTTACTTCAATTAATTTCTAATATATCTCTCCTAATAAGTACAAAGTTTATTTTCCATTTTCCCCTAGCTTCTTGGGATTGGGCACTTGGATTACTGATCTGGGACCTTTCCTTTTCTAAAGTAGGTTTGTAGTGCACTAAGAATACTCTTAGGACAGCTTTTAGCTATGTTATCCTTTCATCTTTATTCAGTCTTTGTGTGTATACACAGGGATGGGTAGCTGGGTTGTGTATTTGATTATTTTCCAATGATGTCCATAGTGTACACCAGTTTATACTCTTCACCAGCAAGAAACAAAGAGTCCATTTTCCATTCTTACATATCTTCACCAGTGCTTGCTGGCATTTATTTTTTAGAGTGTCATCATTCTTACTGGGGTGAGGTGTTCTTGGTTATTTCTATTTCTCCTTTTGAGAACTGGCCATTCAATATTTAGCCCATTTATTGATTGGATGCTTAGGTTCTTTAGTATTTACTTCTTGCTGTTTTGTTTGTTTTTCAAGACAGGGTTTCTCTGTGTAATCCCGTCTGTCCTAGAACTCACTTCTGTAGACCAGACAGGTCTCTGCCTCCCAAGTGCTGAGATCAAAAGTATGCACCACCACCACCCAACTGCTGTTTTTTTTTTTTGAGACAGGTTCTCATGTAACCCAGGTTAGCCTTGATCTTCAAACTCATATTGTAGCCAAGGCTGACCTAGAATTTCTGATTCTCCTGCCTCTATGTCTCAAGTGTTGGAATTACAGGCACCTACCACTTTTCTTGTACTGTGATTCTAGGCAATATTCCACACATTGGCGCCCCCTCCCCTGTTTCATGTATAGTTAGGAAAGATTTTTTTCATCTGCCCATTATTTAAAATAAAATTTGTGTGTGATTGATTGTACATGCATGCCAAGGTGTGTGTGTGTGTGTGTGTGTGTGTGTGTGTGTGTGTGTATGGTGTTGGACCCACCCTTCACCTTGTTTGGGACAGCATCTCTTGTCCACTGCTACACATGCCAGGCTAACTCCCGAGCATTTGGGGATTCTTCTGTCTCACCTCACTTCTCACTGCAGTGTGTTCTGGGGATAGAAAATGAGATTGTCAGGCTTGTGTGGCAGCCATTTTGTCCTGTCCCTCTCCCCCCACCCTTCAGTCCTTCAGGCTCTCTTTCCCCTCTGGGCATGATTTCTGTGCAGAATCTCTTAAATGTAGCACATTTGTCACCCCTTGAGATTTTATGTGCTGTCCAGCTTTCAGTTGCTATGGGTATGTGCCACAAAATGGAGTTGCTGGCTCATATAATTTAATCTTTTGAGGAACCAGTATACTGGGTCATAAAGTAATTTTATGTTTTGAGGAACTGGCATGCTGATTCCAGAGCAGCTGTGCTACTTAGGATTGTCATTAACAAAGCATAGTCTCTAATACCCTGGCCTGAACTTGTTATTTTCTGTTCTTTTAATCTTAACTTAAATTTTTAGTGGTAGCTCTCCTAATGAGTACACAGTGGTTTCTCTGTGTAGTTTTGATTTGCATTTCCCCGATAATGATCATGAACTTGTACATTTTGCTTTTAATGGTGCAAGAATTTTAATCAGATTTTCCTTAGTTCTGTCCTTTTTCTTTGAGATTACCTCAAGGTATCGGCCCTCCAGGGTTACTTCATAATTAGTTGGAGACTGAGTTTATGACTGAGTCTGAACACTTTCATGTGTTCAGTTTTAGGATTTTATATTTTTCCCTTGATGAACTATTTAGTTTACTCTCAAACTCTATTTTTTTTTTCTGAAAAAAAAAATGGATAGAATAATAGTGCCTTTTATCATTGGGTTATTTTGAGAATCAAATGATACAATTTGTGCTAAAAACTCAAAATAGTGACAGGGATATAGCAAATGGTTATCACATCTGAATGTTACTGTGTTATTTTGTTGCTAGGATGTCCAATACTGCTCTTAGGCTATGTCTTTTTTTTTTCCTGGTGTTACTAATTATCCATAGAGTTAGTGTTCCTGGTGGCACCAGTGAAAAGGTTTTCATTTCCCCTGAGGTTTTGCGGATGCATGCTCTGTGATCCCAAGGGTGGCACTGATAGCTGACTCCAGGAGAAGGGTGCCCATGGCTTCTCAGTATCTAGATATAAAGGTCCTGCTCAGACTTGGAGCAGTGATACCCACATAAGCCAACATGATCAGCATGTAGACTTTTTCCCTACTGTTTCTCTCTTCTCCGAATGAGTGATTCTTTAGCTTTTCTCTCAGCTGATACTGTGATGTAATAGGTGAGTTTAAGAACACTGGTGGCAGAAGGAGGTACAGGCAGGGATGTGGGCCAAGGGCAAAGACTGAGGCTGGAGAGGAAGTGCATGTGGGAGAAAGTAAGGGAGTTAAATAGACAAACTATGAGAGAGAAGGACCACACCACATCAGAATAGATGGAGAGACATCAGTGGAACTTATGGCAGACACTGGGGGAAGTAGAAATGAGAGTCCAAAGAGGGTACTGGAAAGTCCCAGGAGGATGTGGTGAGGAGCCAGCTCTTGATAAAGATTTGAAGGCAGCTCAAACCAGACTATAGGAGGAAGGGGTGCCAGTGAACTTCTCATAGAAATAACTTAGGTTTTTGACCATTGTCTCCTTTTGGTGGAATAAAATAGATAAATATTAATTTCCAATTTCATAGGTTATATTTTCAAATATTTCTTAAATGCTAGGATGACAAATTCTTTCTTAGTGTCACGAATTCCTGTCCTAAAGTGAGGAGAATTCCTTAATTTTTTTGTTTTATTTATTTTTGTTATATGTATGTGTGTGGTACATATGTGCCATGGATGCTGCATGTGTGGAGGTCAGAGGACAATTTTGGGAGTTGGTCCTCTCCAAAGAGTTCTGCAGATCAAAATCAGGTCCTGAGGCTTGTGTGGCAGGGATTTTACCCACTGAGCCATGGCATTAGCCCCAGTGAGAACTGTTCAGGACATTTTTTTCTTGGTAATCTGGGAGTCTGGTTTGCTCAACTTTTAAACTCACTGGTGGCAGAAGGAGGTACAGGCAGGGATGTGGGCAAAGGGCCCACTGTCTTGCATATTGGAGAGCAGATGTAGACACTGGGAGAGAGGTGGTTTATGGAGCTGCCACAGTTTTGGTGTATCACAAGAGTACAGAGGTGGTCACCCCACATGACACACTGGGTCATTCCAGTTTGAACACAATCCCCAAAATACTTATAGAGAGTGAAACCAGTAAGCAGGTGGGCATTTTTCTTGAACAGGTTATTCACTAAAGCAAACAAACCAAGTTATGCTGAGTAGCAGAGGGCATGAAGTCCAGGGCTTAGAAAGACATCAATAGAACATGTAAATTTTTGTTAGGCAGAGCAAATAAATTCAGGAGATCTATTTTATACTATAGTGGCCGTGGTTAATAAGAATATATTATGTATTTAAAATTGTTGAGAAAGTAGATCTTCACTTTATTAGATATGCCACAGTTATTAGATATATAATGTGTTTGTCTGTGTGAGTGTGTGTGTGTGTGTGTGTGTATAATGTGGTATATCATATATAAACTTTTACCAATTTTCTAAAGATGTGGCAGTGAGTCAGGGGACTCTTGGTGCCTCTGCAGTATAGCTAATGCTGACTTTACATTGTGAAACTGTGGGGCATGTTGTCTGAGTGCCTGTGGGCAGGAGTGAGGACTAAATCTGTTGTGTCTGTCAGATGCATGACTTCAGTGTGCAGGTAGAGGGTCTCAACGGTGGAAAACACCTGAAATGTGAAAGACATTTGCAAGGAAGACAGCAAAGTGAAATTAATATATGTATTGATAAGTGCCCAGGTAATTCAGCTAGGCAAAAAGCAGCTCATATAGTCATCTAGCAGTTCCATAGGATGGGATCTATGAGTGCACTCTACTATATTAATAGGATATTAAGCCTTCCAAATTCAGAGTATAGAGATATAAAAGGTCTTTATGTAACTCCAGATGGAAGGGATGGACAATGACTGAGTCTGTAGACACGCAGGACTCCACATGGAGAAGGAGAATAGCTCTGGAGAGGAGCCACAGGAAGCCTTGGTTCCTAGCTTGGGCGGCTTCCCTGTGACTCCCACTCCAGCTTCCTTTACACTCCAGCTACCCTTGTCACCTCACTATGTCCTAGGAACTTCTGTAAATTACAGGGACAGTTTCTCTTTGTTTCTGCTGGGACAGAAGGTTATTTTTCAAAGCACTTGCTTGAAGATTACTGGGTTGTTCTGAGCCAGGCTGAACCTGGGTCTGGGTTCTGAGTCATCACGTCCACCTGAGAGACCTGCTTGACAGCGACTCTCTTCTCTTTGGAGCTTCTTCTGTTCAATTTCCTCCTCTTTCCTCCTGGGAAAGGTGTTTCATTCAGTCCTATCTGGGTGAAGAATAGGGTCTCAGCATGGTGTGGAGTCCTATCTGTCTACAGACTGTAGAAAAGTACAGTAGGATGATGTCCAAATAAACAAAGATGATAAGATAACAGCAACAGCCCTCACTGTCTCAGCGCGATGTCCGGGAGAACTCCATAACCCTCACAGTTACCCCTCACAGCTGATTATTGTCCTCTCATTGCTGAGGAGAAAACAGAGGCATGGAGAAGGAGGGTGACTCTGTAAGTAAATGCTCCCACACAACACATAGTCTCCTTCATTCACACAGCTCCTGGCCCCTACTCTACCGTTCTGGCTCTCCTCTTTTGTAAAATGGCTCTTATTTTCCTCTAGAACCTTGGGAAGTGCTTTCTGTGGGACTATATGTGCTTCTTTGGAACCCTCACTCCCATGTTCAACCATGTGAGCCTAGAATCCTTTGGTGCTGTTTGACAGAGAAACAGCAGGGCTGAGATGGTGAAATGACAGTCCTTTCCAGTCAGGAGCATTCTTTGAAGAGCTCTGTCAGTAGCTTCCCAGGCTCCTGGCATCTCAGTCTTGTGGTTATGCCATATAGTTGCAAGAGGAGAGCAGGGGTTAATTAGGGGCTTGTTTTTTAGCACATACTGTTTTATTTTTAAAAAGAATAAATTAGCAAGTAGCAGAGTTAGGAGAAGCAGAGATTTAAATACCAGTATCTTTTCTTCTGAATAAAGTGGGTTAGTTTTCTGGTGTGGATTTTGTGTTTTGACTCGGGGGAGGTCCTTCAGAGCGGAGGCAGTGTTTTTCCAGCACACCCAATACTCAGTGCTTATTCCAGCAAAGCTTAGTGTCTCCTTCGAGTGCATACTGAGCATACGTTGTTTAAGAGATCTGGCTTGAGATCTATCACATGACAAGTCTGTCTGGCTGTTACCTGTTGGGGTCTGGTTCTATTCTCTCCCTGGTATCCACTTGTAGTTCCACTCTTCCTTCCCCAAAGCTGGTTGTAGTTTGACCCAGTACATTTTCCACAGGCAGGAGGATGGACTCTTGAACTGAGGCTTTTATTACTTCACATGGCTTCTTCCATAGGGCTCCTGGAACATGTTTACCAGGATGTCTATCTAGTTTTTATATCTTGATACTTTATTGTTTTGATTCTTTCTTTATTCTTTATGGCATTTTATCTGTCTGTCTATCTATCTATCTATCTATCTATCTATCTATCTATCTATCCATCCGCCTGCCTACCTACCTACCTACCTACCTACCTACCAAAGATAAGAACCTATTCCCTATCTCTGGTCTGCCTAGCTCACTGTATATCCCAGGTTAGCCTCAAATTTGTGCCCATCCTCCTGCCCCAGCTTCTGGGGTGCTAGGATGACAGGCACATATCACCATGCCTAACCCATGGAGTCTTCATTAAGGTCCTGTCTACATTGTCAATACTAACCCTTTCTGTAGTCCAAATAGCAGGCAGATAATTCACTTCAGAGACAAGCATTCCATGAGTGTTAGACAGACAAGGAAGATTTAGAACACTTTTTAGTAACAGGGAGACTTGGTTACTTTTGGAGTGAAGGAGCAAGTGAAAGCTATGTTGGAATTAATAGAGGGCAGGGGAGGCAGAATTGATTCTCTTGTTAAGACAGTTTGTCCAGAAGAGGGTGCCATGGACTTCAGGGTTATGTGGATAAGGAGATGTAGAACTGATTCAAAAGTGTTTGTGTGGAACGTTCTGAAGCACAGGTTCATGAGGAGACTGATGAAAATGGCTTTTTTAGTTTTCATTGGCTGACCCCTATTTACTGCCTTCAGGAAGGCTGTGAATCTGGGCCAGAGTGGACAGATACATCCCTTGACTGCCTTCTAGTGTCCACCTGACTCCCCATGTCCATCACAGGGAGTCATGAGGACAACTGTCCTGAGAAATGCTCAGGGTAATAAGCAGATAAACAATATGATTACATATAATCAAGTTTCAAGACATTTAGTTAATATGTCTTCAGGAAGGAGATATATTAAGAACACATTACAGAGTGGTGTGTTTTGAGGAGCTATTTTAAGACTAAGATTTGGGCATACAAGAGGAAGGGGAGAAATTTAGGTAAACACAGAACAAAATGTTATGGATGGAACAAGTGCAAGCTAGGTAGCAGGCATTTGTACTTATGTGGAAATGGTAGAATTAATGTGAAAAGATGGGGTGGGTCAGAACACTGGGAACAGGATGAACAGAGGCAAGTATAATTTCTATTGGTTCTTAAATTACCACAGAAACTGTACAGATGAAACACTCAGGGCCAGAAGATATTCCAACACCCTAGTCACTAGCCTCTAGATGAACTTTCTCTTGGAAGCTCATCAATACACAAGTTCACATCTCTTTTTGTGCCTCTGAATTACACTCAAGGGTTCTTTCTGTTCCTTCAACACTGTAGTGAGCATCATGATTCACAGCAACATCACCATCATCCACCCTGCAGTTTTTGTGCTACTTGGCATCCCTGGGTTGGAGGCTTATCACACCTGGTTGTCTATACCCCTATGCCTCATGTATGCCACTGCAGTCCTTGGAAACAGCATTCTGATAATGGTCATTGTCACAGAACGGAACCTTCATGAACCCATGTATTTTTTCCTCTCCATGTTGGCCATCACAGACATTTTACTGTCCACCACTACTGTGCCCAAGGCACTCGCCATCTTTTGGCTCCATGCTCACAACATTGCCTTTGATGCCTGTGTCACCCAAGTCTTCTTTGTCCACACAATGTTTGTGGGGGAGTCGGCCATCTTGTTAGCCATGGCCTTTGATCGCTTTGTAGCTATCTGTACCCCACTGAGATATGCAACAGTGCTAACATGGCCCACAGTTGGGAGGATTGCTCTAGCCATTGTCATCAGAAGCGTCTGTATTATTTTTCCTGTGATTTTCTTGCTGAAACGGCTGCCGTTCTGCCGAACCAATATTGTCCCCCATTCCTACTGTGAGCACATTGGGGTGGCCCGCTTAGCTTGTGCTGACATCACTGTTAACATTTGGTATGGCTTCTCAGTGCCCATTGTCATGGTCATCGTGGATGTGATCCTCATTGCTGTGTCATACTCGCTCATTCTCTGAGCAGTGTTTCGTTTGCCCTCCCAAGATGCTCGGCACAAAGCTCTCAGCACCTGCGGCTCACACCTCTGTGTCATCCTCATGTTTTATGTACCATCATTCTTTACTTTACTGACCCACCGCTTTGGGAGAAACATTCCCCGACACGTGCATATCCTGCTGGCCAATCTTTATGTAGTGGTGCCACCAATGCTGAACCCCATTGTCTACGGAGTGAAGACTAAACAGATCCGGGAAGGTGTGATCCACTGGTTCTTGGACATCAAGACTCAGTGTTGTTCTTCGCCTCTGGGATAACTCATCGATGTGGATCTTTATATCCAGCTTCACCAAGGAGCCCAGATCTCCTGGACAGAGATTGTCTTTTTGCTTCCTTCTTCCCTGCTCTGTACATCTCCATTTTCTAATCGGTCCTCCTTTCTCTTTTTCATGTTTAATGTTTGCTACCCACTTCATGCATTTATCCTTAAAAACCAGAAATGATTAACTGTTCATTTCTCTGATATGAGCATTTGACTTTCTCAGTAATTGATAGATCACAGGAAGTAAGGCTATCAACTAATGAATATAGTTAAACATATTTAATATATGAAGAAGATCTGCTATTTTAAAGTCCTTAAGATGATTTTTTTTTGTTTTGTTTTTGTTATAGAATCAAGTAAGTGTGGCTTGGTGGTTCATGCCTATAATAGTGAGGAAGCTAAGGCAGTGGAATTGATCTGGGTTTGAGAATAGCTTGGCTTACTTAGTTCAAGAACTACCTGACTTATAAAGCAGAACTCTGTCACAAATAACAAACAAACAAAACAAATAAAAGTTCTTCATTAACTACTATAGTGTTATGTGTTTTTGGAAAAAAAAAAAAAAAGACCACATATATCGTTCTCCCTTCTGGGAAATTGTCTCATTCTTTAAATTTCAACCAGAGAACTATTTTGTCATCAGGGTGGTGGTAGTGCACATCTTTAGTCCCAGCACTAGGGAGGCAGAGGCAGGCAGGCAGGGGTGGGCATTGGGGTCTGAGAAAACTACCTTCTCTATGAAGTCTTTCCTGTTTTCTCCAGACAAGCCATGGCTCCTACTTTTGCCTGCCTAGCACATCTCATAAAAATATCTACATGTGCAGAATTAGTTATAGTAAGTTGCTCATTTCTTTATAACCAGAAATGATTGTATGGTGGTTTGCATATGCTTGGCCCAGGGAGAGAGTGGCACTATTAGAGAGTGTTGGAGTAGAAGTGGCCTTGTTGGAGAAAATGTGTCGCTATGGAAGTAGGCTTTGAGAGATCTTCCTCCTAGCTTCCTGGAAGCCAGTCTTTTCCTAGCTGCCTTTGGAAGAAGATGTAGAACTCTCAGCTCCTGCACCATGCCTGCTTGGATGCTGCCCTGCTCCCACCTTGATGATAATGGACTGAACCTCTGAACCTATAAGCCAGCCCCAATTAAATGTTGTGTTGTTCTTATAAGAGTTGCCCTGGTCATGGTGTCTCTTCACAGCAATGGAAACCCTAAGACAGATAGTAAATGCTTCGAAACCAGAAGAGTTTAGTTCTTTCATATATACCACTACATGTGAAAATATCTGGCATTTAACAAATGGGAAGTAAGTGAAAGTACAATTGATCTTCCTAAACTAAGAACATGAATCTCTGGGATGCACTGAAATGACCAATGGCTCCAGTCCATAAAACCAGCAATGATTCAGCATCACCAAGGTAAGTCAGTTGCTGCATGCAGCTCTTATTTTTCATACCTCGGCTTTAACTCAGCTCTGGGGAATAGACGAGGCAGGGAGTCACAGGACATGCTTGACTCTTTTACCTGGATCCCAACAGCCCCTCTGTTGTGTTATATGGAGTGTGATTCCTTTGTACTTACCTAGGAAAGCTCGTGTCCATTTCTTCAGCTCCCACCTATCCTGTGGACACTACACTTATGTCTCTATTCTAGAACTTGTTTAAATTAGGGCAGTCTCACCAACTTCACCATGCAGGGAACCCTGGAGCCCTCTCAACTTCTTCCTCTCAGACCTGCTCCTCAGTACAATTATTATCAATACTACTAATTCTGCTTAGTCATGTAGGTGCTGTTTGGAGTCATATAAAATTTTATTTGAATCTTGCTTGTTTCTTTTATTTTCTGTGTGAAAACTTGGACATTCATTTAACATTTTTTGGTTTTCACTTTTTCACCTATAAAATGGTAACTATGTGGTAATACATGTGGTAACTATGGACACTTTCGTAGAGCTATTGAGAGCTAAATTAGATAATCTATAAATACACACATATATCACTCACATAATCCTTTTCTTATATTATACAGCAAATATTTTACTAGTTATTTAATCATAATCTTATTTTTAACACTGCCTCTTCAAACTACTAATGAACTTTATCTTACTTCATCTCAAGTTTTATATTAGTTTTTCTCTCTCACTTTCTCTCTCTCTCTCTCTCTCTCTCTCTCTCTCTCTCTCTCTCTCAGATAGAATTTCTCTGTGTAGCTCTGGTTGTTCTGGAACTCACTTTGTAGACTAGGCTGACCTTGAACTCAGAGATCTGTCTGCCTCTGCTTTCCAAGTGCTGGGATTAAAGGTGTGTACCACCATACCCAACTTTAGTTTTTTAACTGAATTAATGTTTTACATCTTTTATATCTTAACCTAATACAAGTGAGTCTGTGTTAAGCATTGTAAAGGGCAGAATACAGCAAGCTGCTACTTTCTGTCAGATGCTCAGAGGACCATTCACTAATTACAGAATGTTTTCCATAAAATATTCTGTAGCTGTAGGCATGGAATATTGGTGTTTTATAGTTTGATGTTCCTTGGTCAAAAAAGGGTGGAACATATTGATATCTTTTGAGTTGTGCATGTGGCTGACCAAGAGAAGATACCATTCATAGTTTTTCATTTCTGTGATCACAGATATATGTTTCCAAGTCCACATAATTATTGTTGACTACACAGCAATTTATGTTTATAATATAATCTAGTATTTCTTTAGTCAAAGCCTGGAAATTAGGGTCAATCATAAAGTAAGCATTAGTTTAATAATATGATTCTGACTTAATTTTCTATCTCTATTTTCAAACATGTCACTGTGTAATAATATATTAATATAGAACATAATATGTAGTGTTTGCAGGGGGTGGTGCTGATGTTAAGGTCCTGTTCCCCCATTGGTTCTTGATCAGTCAGTAAAGATGCCAGGGGCCAGTTGCTGGACAGAAGGAGAGAAGTAGGACTTCTAGGCCCTCACAGGCAGGCTAAGAGATGGAGAAAGTTTTTTGCCATGCTTCAGAGTGAGAAAAGGTGACCAGTATGTGAAATTTTGGGCAGAGCAGCCATAGGCTGCTTCTCTGGGCAGGAGATTAGAAACACAACTAAGCAGAGGGCAGTTTTGGGTTGTTAAACAAGGAGAAGGTAGCTGAGCATCTCTGAGCATCTGTTGAGGACAGATTTAGGGTGCTGAGCTGGGAGTGAAAAGGGCGTGAGATAGCCAAGGAAGGCTTAGAAGGTCCCAACAATTGAGCCAATAAAGCAGGTTGAAATGTGTCTGTTTTTCATCCACATATCCAGTATTCTCTGGGTGGAGGCTGGTAGCGTGGTTTACCCAGAGCTAAAAGTGGAGTAGCAAAAACTACATGCTATAAGTATTAAGGATGGTAATAATGACTATTATGATGTGGCTATAAAATGATTCCTGCAAGAAGCTCATGGGATAAAGATTTGGTCCCCAGTGCAGTATATTTAGGTAGAACCTTTTTTTTTTTTTTTAAAAAAAAAATATGTATGAGTACACTGTCACTACCTTCAGACACACCAAAAGAGGGCATTGAATCCCATTATAGATGGCTGTGAGCCACCATGTAGTTGCTAGGAATTGAACTCAGGACTTCTGGAAGAGTGGTCAGTGTTCTTAACCACTGAGCCATCTCTCCAGCCCAGGAACTTTTGTTTTTAATTGGATGAGTTCTTGTTTTTTCAATTTTTTAAAAATGACTCATTTATTTAATTTTATGTGTATGAATGTTTTGCCTGCAGGCATGTATATGTATCGCATGCGTGCCATGTGTTAACAGAGGCAAGCATGTAACATCAGATCTATAGGAAGTAGAGTTATAAATGGTTGTGGGCTACCATGTGGTTGCTGGGAGTCAAACCCATGCCCTCTGCAAGAGCAGTCCAGTCTCTTAACTGCTGAGACAGCCATCTCTCCAGCTCCCTTAGGTGAGAGTTTTGAGATGTGATTGGATTACAGTGGCTCTGGTTTTATCAGTGGATTCATCCGCTGATGGATTTATAATTTGGTGGAACTACTGGGAAGTGGCCAAGACCATGTCTTACTCATCAATCTAGTTTCAGCATATTAGTGTAAAGCTAAATTTCTCTCTCTCTGTCTCTTTCCCTATCTCTCTTTGTCTTTCACTCATATGCTCTTGCATACATGTCCTTAGTTCCTTCTGATCTATTGTTTCATCTTTATTCTACAATTTGTGGGTATAGGTGGGATCTTAATAATCTATACATTGAGCAGCAGCACCTCAGATTCACTGATGCCTATGTGCTGGTGATCTGGAGTTATCAGCACCTGCATGTTTCTGCATGTGCAGAAACAGTAGGAAGGATTCCGCTGGTTTCTGAGCTGGTGGTCTTTGGAGACTGGCTTTGCTGGGGTTTGCTTCTAAGCAAACCCAGTACCCTCTATAGAATGCTGGGGAAGAAGCTGTCTCCTGACCCAAAGGACTGTAAGATCATGTACAAATATCATCTGACTCCACTCCAGAACCTATATACCACATGTGAAGGAAGAACTTCCTCTTCAGCTTGGGTAAATTTCTCAACTGTTTGGTTCTGGGGTTTTTAGCTTTTCCCTGCATGATGTAGATTTCAATAGGATCTTTCATGTCATCTGGAGAGTGAGCTATACTAAATGTGTTCATTTTGACATCTTGCTCTGTTGTGTGGGAGTGGGAATAGAGTTATTTTCCCTTAGAATATTAAAGTAGCTTAAACTGTTGAAATACTGAAAGCAGGTATATTAAAAATTACAACTTCTGGTTGCTTAAAACATTTTCACTGTTAGAGAATTAGTATTCATTATAGTTTTACTGGCTTTAATGGAAGAAATTCACCAAAATAATTGATAAATAAAGAATTAGAACCAATTTAGTCATTGTTACTTCGTTAATGTATGCATATGGATTTCTATTTTCTTCTCTCGTGTTTCAGATATGGCTCAGTATTGTGTTGTCACACACTGACCTGTGTTTCAAATTTTGATCCTTTGTTCATTGTGGAGTTTTATTTAGGATTTTGCTAAAATATCATTTTTTTGGTGGCTTTTTTTGTACAGAAGACAAGTTCCTCACTCATTTTATCTTAGGTGACTCAACACCTGGAAACCCAAGACATAAAATGCCCCTGGTGATGTCTTGAATCCTTATGTGAACTTGAGACAAAAACATTTTGTGTGTGTGTCTGTGTCTGTGTTTGTGTATGTGTGTGTTGGATGTGCACATGGTGTTAGCATGTCCTTGTACATGTGCAGAGATCAGATAACATTCCCTACTCTGTCCTGTCACTCTCTGTCTTACTCCCTTGAGGCTGTCTTTCCCTGAACCTGGAAGCTAGGCTAGTGGCCAGAAATGCTCTTGTCTCCAAACTCCATAGCACTGGAATTGTAGACTTGAAGGACCATGCCTGGCTTTTTAAATGCATAACAAGCACTTTTGCAACTGAGCTGTCTCCCCAGTCCTTAGATTTTTGTTCAGAGACATAACTAAAGATAGTTTCTGTGTGCTCAAGCCAAAGTGGATTTGGATTTTCTGTTGCTTGTTATGTAGTGTAGTATGCCTCACAGACAGAAATCAGATTTTGCATCTGAATCCACAACTAGTTTTTGTTTACTTAAATTATATGCCTTCATTGACACTTCTTTTTGAGTGTGTGTATGTGTGTGTGGTTTCATGTGTGTAGAGGTACACATGTGTGCATATATGTGCATTAATGTGGCGATCAGATGTCAACTTCAGTTGCTTTTCCTCAGGAGTTAGCCATCTTTTTTGGTGAGACAGAGACTTCCTCTGAGACCTAGGGTTTGCTGAATAGTGAGGCTGGTCTCTAGCAAATCCCAGTGATTCTCTCTCCTGTCTTCACCTTTAAGCAATGGTATTGTAAGTGCATGTCAGAACATATAGCTGCTGCTTCTTCTTCTTCTTCTTCTTCTTCTTCTTCTTCTTCTTCTTCTTCT
>JADRCH010000459.1:833718-874439 GCA_019843965.1 Rhynchomys soricoides
AGAGAGAGAGAGAGAGAGAGAGAGAGAGAGAGAGAGAGAGAGAGAGACAGGGAGAGATACAGAGAGAGAGAGAGAGACAGAGAGAGAGACAGAGAGATACAGACAGAGAGGGACAGACAGAGACAGAGAGAATTTGCCCATGAGTTCCTGCATCCAAGAACCATGTTATCTGTTGCAGAAAGCAAATGAGTACTAGAATAAAATACATATGGGTTCAAATCCTGCTTCTACTACATTTTGATTTTGAGCCACAGGGAGTTCATATCTTTTGGAAATTTAATCTTAACCTATAAAATAAAACCTCTTTACCTATGTTCTAAGCTTATCATGAGGATTAATTTGAATATATGAACCACTTAGTATAATGCCTGGCATTATATAGGTTCTCCATAGCTGTAATTCTAAGTACTGGTAATATAAAAATAAATGGTATTGAATGAAACTTTCTGATTCTAGGTCTTTTAGAGTTTCCCCCCTAATCAGTTGTCTGGCTTTAAATCACATTTACTATGACGAGTTTCAAATTAATAATTCCAGCTTAGTCTTTTCCTTTGATATCTACATTCATATATTCAGCTCTTTCTTTTTCATAACTAAATTTTATCCTTGGCAATTTCATGTATTACATTCACTTGCTTTCACCCTCATTTTTGTTTTAAGTTTAAAAATTAAAAAAAAAACACAAATATGGGTGTTTTTGCCTACATGTGTGTCTGTGCACCATGTACATGCCTCATGCCCACAGAGTTCAAAAGAGAGTGTCAGATCCCCTAGAAATTGAGTTACAGATTGTGAGGGCTGGGAACTGAACCAAAGGTTTCTGTGAGAATGGTTAGTATTCTTTTTTTTGTTGTTTGTTTGTTTTGCTTTATGTTTTTTTCTAATTTATTTATTTTTCTATGAACCCAAAAGTTGGGGTCTTCTGTAATTTAGTCATGTTTTCTTTCATTAGATGACATAAAAGCATCTAAGTAAGACATCGTTCACTCAGGGACTGAACACAAATCTAGATTTGGTCTTTTTTTCCTCCTTAATATCTCACTTTTTTAAAATTTAATACTTTATTTACATTTCAAATGTTTTCCCCTTTCCAGGTCTCCCCTTTGGAAACCCTCTATCCCCTCCCCCTCCCCCTGCCTCTATAAGGGTCTTCCCCAACCCACCCACCCAGTCCTGTCTTCCCTCCCTGGCATTCCCCTATACTGGGGCATCTAACACTCTCAGACCCAAGGGCCTCTCCTCCCACTGATGGCCAACAAAGCTCTCCTCTGCCACATATGTGGCCAGCATCATGGGTCCCTCCATATGCATTCTTTGGTTGGTGGTCTAGTCTCTGGGAGCACCAGAGGGCCTGACCAGTTGATACTGTTGCTCCCTCCCCATGGGGCTGCAAACTCCCTCAGCTCTTTCAGTCCCTTCTCGCACACCTCCACCTGGGACCCCACACTCAGTCAAAGAGTTGCTGTAAATTGAATCATGGGTGTTCGGAACTTTTGGGCTAATATCCACATATCAGTGAGTACATACCATGTTTGTTCTTTTGTGACTGAGTTACCTTACTCAGGATGATATTTTCAAGTTCCATCCATTTGCCTGAGAATTTCATGAGGTCATTGATTATAATACCTGAGTAGTATTCCATTGTATACCACATAGTTTTTGTATCCATTCCTCTGTTGAGGGACATCTGGGTTGTTTCTAGCTTCTGGCTATTATAAATATGGCAGCTATGAACATAGTGGAGCATGTGTCCTTATTACGTGTTGGAGCATCTTCTGGGTATATGCCCAGAAGTGGTATAGCTGGGTCCTCAGGTAGTATTATGTCCAATTTTCTGAGGGTCCATCAAACTGATTTCCAGAGTGGTTGTAACAGCTTGCAATCCCACCAGCAATGGAGGAGTGTTCCTTTTTCTCCACATCTTCGCCGGCATCTGTTGTCACCTGAGTTTTTGATCTTAGCCATTCTGACTGGTGTGAAATGGAATCTCAGGGTTGTTTTGATTTGCATTTTCCTGACGACTAAGGATGTTGAAAATTTCTTTAGGTGCTTCTCAGCCTTTCTGGTTTCCTCAGTTGAGAATTCTCTGTTTAGCTCTGTTCTTCATTTTTTCATAGGGTTATTTGGTTCTCTGGAGTCTAACTTCTTGAGTTCTTTGTATATATTGGATATTAGCCCTCTATCAGATGTAGGATTAGTAAAGATCTTTTCCTAATTTTTTGGTTGCTGTTTTTTCCTACTGACAGTGTCCTTTGCCTTACAGAAGCTTTGCAATTTTATGAGGTCCCATTTGTTGATTCTTGATCTTAGAGCACAAGCCATTGGTGTTCTGTTCAGGAACTTTTCCCCTGTGCCCATGTGTTTGAGACTTTTCCCCACTTTCTCTTCTATTAGATTCAGTGTATCTGGTTTTATATGAAGGTCCTTGATCCACTTGGACTTGAGCTTTGTACAGGGAGATAGGAATGGATCAGTTTGCATTCTTCTAAATGTAGACCTCCAGTTGAGCCAGCACCATTTGTTGAAAATGCTGTCTTTTTTCCACTGGATAGTTTTAGCTCCTTTGTCAAAGATCAAGTGACCATAGGTGTGTGGGTTTATTTCTGGGTCTTCAATTCTATTCCATTGATCTACCTGCCTGTCACTGTATCAATACCATGCAGTTTTTTATCACTACTGCTCTGTAGTACAGCTTGAGGCCAGGGATGCTGATTTCCCCCGAAGTTCTTTTATTGTTGAGAATAGTTTTTGATAACCTGAGTTTTTTGTTATTCCGAATGAATTTGAGAATTGCTCTTTCTGAGTCTATGAAGAGTTGAGTTGGAATATTGATGGGGATTACATTGAATCTGTAGATTGCTTTCAGCAAGATGGCCATTTTTACTATGTTAATCCTGTCAATCCATGAACATAGGAGATCTTTCCATCTTCTGAGGTCTTCTTCGATTTCTTTCTTCAGACACTTGAAGTTCTTGCCATATAGATCTTTCACTTGTTTGGTTAAAGTCACACCAAGATACTTTATATTGTTTGTGACAATTGTGAAAGGTGTCATTTTCCTAATTTCTTTCTGAGCCTGTTTATCCTTCGAGTAAAGGAAGGCTACTGATTTGTTTGATTTAATTTTATATCCGGCCACTTTGCTGAAGTTGTTTATCAGTTGTAGCAGTTCTCTGGTGGAGTTTTTTGGGTCACTTAAGTATATGATCATATCATCTGCAAATAGTGATATTTTGACTTCTTCTTTCCAGTTTGTATCCCTTTGACCTCCTTTGCTGTCTAATTGCTCTAGCTAGAACTTCAAGTACTATATTGAATAGATAGGGAGAGAGAGGACAGCCTCGTCTAGTTCCTGATTTTAGTGGGAATGCTTCAAGTTTCTCTCCATTAAGTTTGATGTTGGCTACTGGTTTGCTGTATATTGCTTTTACTATATTTTGATATGGGCTTTCAATTCCTGATCTTTCCAAGACTTTTATCATGAAGGGATGTTGAATTTTGTCAAATGCTTTTTCACCATCTAATGAAACGACCATGTGGTTTTTTTCTTTGAGTTTGTTTATGTAGTGGATTACATTGATGGATTTCCGGGTATTGAACCATCCCTGCATCCCTGGGATGAAGCCTACTTGATTGTGATAAATGATTATTTCGATGTGTTCTTGGATTCAGTTTGCAAGAATTTTATTGGGTATTTTTTATCGATATTCATAAGGGAAATTGGTTTGAAGTTTACTTTCTTTGTTGGGTCTTTGTGAGGTTTTGTATCAGTGGAACAGTGGCCTCATAGAATGAATTAGGTAGTGTTCCTTCTGTTTCTATTTTGTGGAATCGTTTGCAGAGTATTGGTATTAGGTCTTCTTTGAGGGTCTGATATAATTCTGCAGTAGACCCATCTGGTTCTGTGCTTTTTTTGGTTGGGAGACTTTTAATGACTGCTTCTATTTCTTTAGGGGTTATGGGACTGTTTAGATGGTTTATCTTATCCTGACTTAACTTTGGTAGTTGGTATTGTCTAGAAACTTGTCCATTTCATCCAGATTTTCCAATTTGGTTGAATATAGGCTTATGTAGTAGGATCTGATGATATTTTTAATTTCCTCAGATTCTGTTGTTATATCTCTTTTTTCATTTTTGATTTGGTTAATTTGGATACTGTCTCTGTGCCTTCTGGTTAATCTGGCTAAGGGTTTATCTATCTTGTTGATTTTCTCAAAGAACCAGCTCCTGGTTTTGTTGATTCTTTGTATAGTTCTTTTTGTTTCTACTTGGTTGATTTCAGCCCTGAGTTTGATTATTTCTTGCCTTCTACTCCTGTTGGGTGTATTAGCTTCTTTTTGTTCTAGAGCTTTCAGGTGTGCTGTTAAGCTGCTAGTGTATGCTCTCTCCAGTTTCTTTTTGGAGGTACTCAGAGCTATGAGTTTTTCTCTTAACACTGCTTTCATTGTGTCCCATAAGTTTGGGTATGTTGTACTTTCATTTTCATTAAATTCTAGGAAGTGTTTAATTTCTTTCTTTCTTTCTTTCTTTCTTTCTTTCTTTCTTTCTTTCTTTCTTTCTTTCTTTCTTACTTGACCAAGTTATCATTGAGTAGAGCATTGTTCAGCTTCCATGTGTATGTGGGCTTTCTGTTGTTTTTGTTGTCATTGAAGACAAACCTTAATCCATAGTGATTTGATAGGATTCATCGGATTATTTCAATCTTCTTTTATCTGTTGAGATTTGTTTTGTGACCAATTACATGGTCAATTTTGGAGAAAGTACCACGAGGTGCTGAGAAGAAGGTATATTCTTTTGATTTAGGATGAAATGTTCTATAGATATCTGTTAAATCCATTTGGTCCATACCTTCTGTTAGTTTCTCTGTTTTGTGTGTGTTTCCAAGATCTGTCCATTGATGATAGTGGGGTGTTGAAGTCTCCCACTATTATTGTGTGAAGTGCAATGTGTGCTTTGAGCTTTAGTAAAGTTTCTTTTATTAATGTGGGTGCTCTTGCATTTGTAGCATGTATGTTCAGAATTGAGAGCTCTTTTTGGTAGGTTTTTCCTTTGATGAGGATGAAGTGTCCTTCCTTAATTTTTTATGATTTCTTGTTGAAAGTCGATTTTATCCGATATTAGAATGGCTACTCCTACCTATTTCTTGGGCCCATCTGCCTGGAAAATTGTTTTCCAGCCCTTTACTCTGAGGTAGTGTTTATCTTTCCTCTAGTCTTATTTTTAAAATAAAAATAATAATAAACATGGTTTTACTTACTCTCATCTCAAAGAACGATTTCTGAAAACTTTTCCACAAAAACCTCATTTCCATCTTTTCATCATCCCTGCTCAGGGAATCAAAAGCAAGAAAGCGTTTCCCTCATCACATCACAGTCCATCTAATACCAGACATTTGCACCAACTGGAGGGACTTCCTTCCTAGGAGATTCCTCCTTGCAAAAGCTTTTGAAGAACTCATGTTATTAAATTGAAGAGCTTGGAAATAAAATTCACAAGTTTCTGCAGTAAATTCTCCAGAGTTTAGTACACTTGCCCTTTAGGTCTGCTGGCACCCTGGTTGGGCTCTGCCTCCTCATCCTGTTCTTTGCGACTTCTTGCCAGGCATCTGCACCAGAATCACATTTATGTCTGGTGCACTCCATGTGCAATACACGTTGTCTCCAATTTTCCTGAGCTGAGCTAGGAACTCAGGGGGTAGCTCTGCCTGCCTTGCTTTCACTGGCGTGTTCCAATGCGCCTTTCTTTTGGGCATCTCAGAAATGCTGCAGCGATCTCTGCTGTGTATGGGGGACTGAGGTCCCCAATCTGGGCTCTGGGGCTCCCCTAGGACTTGAGCTGCTCGAGCTGCTCGAGATGGACCGCGGGTGCTGCGAGCCAGACACATTGAGCTTCGGTAGACAGCACCACTGCTAGAATTCTTTCTGTTTGACATAGTCTTTTCTATTCCCTCTTTCTCCATTCTCATCTGCATCCCCACCCTTTCTTTCTTATTTGCTCTGGTGTTACAGATCATATCTAGGGCTCCACGCATACTAGGCACTCTAACACACAGCTAACCCTCATCTGTCTCTTGGTTTTCTGAACATTGTGGTCACATAGAGAAGTAGTAACTCTGTCCCTGCACAGACGAGGAAAGAATTTTGAGAGGTTGGTTGATAAATTGCAAATAACATAATTCCTTCTTGGCTTTGAGATTGTTGTTGACAAATAAAAAAAGTTCTTCAAGCAAAATAGAATTTATTGGTTTATAGGACAGAAAGAAAGGCTTAGAAACTAGATATTTGGCTATGCATGTAGGATATTAAGTCTTCATTTTGATTCAGATTATCATATAACATTTTCGTGTTGTCTTATCAGAAGGGAAACATGAACAATATGTGTTGAGTGACTTACAAAGTCATCTTCCATTCAGATGATGTGTATGTGCAGATTCATTTCTAGGGTGTGGAATATAAGATGTGCCCTGACAGATGAAATATATAAGTGATGAATCCTTTCTTTCATCCTCTCTCACTCCTACTGTATTATATTTTATTACTCATATTATATATGACTGTTTCACATGAAAAATTGTATCCTGATTTTGTGAATCCAGTTTATTGACAGCATGACTTCTTATCATTAAGGGAATTTTTCACCTCAGTCGTAAATTGGAGTGTATCACATGCAACATCAAACACTTAGGGAGTGTGCAAAGCTCGTAGGGTCACTTTAAGGATATCAACAAGAATATTTGACATTGGACTAGGACAAGAAAGTAGGTTCAAGATAAATACAGCTGAGGAATGTGTTCCTTGTATCTTGATCATCATGGATACAATGATCACAGGACTTTTGTTTATGACTTGTTTGTCCTTGACCAAGAACTGACCTTATTCTTTGCATATACTTAGAATGGTATAAAAACAGCTTGGGAATAAACTTACTTCACCACTTGCTGGAGTCACACTATAGTATTGTCTAATTGTCTTTTCTTTCTTTAATCCTCACTACACGCCCTCCCTCCACCCCCAGTAGAGACTCTGTTGACTGAGTGTGCTTGGTCAAGGGAGTAAAGGATAAGAAGTAGGACACCTAGGGCATTGTCATTGATATTTGCTAAGGCTCAGGAGCTCAGAAGTAAAAAAAGACAAGTGCAAATGGAAGACACTTCCCTACACCCCAACCCCTAGCTTCTTCTCAGCAGAGTCAACTTCATGAACTGTCTCTACTTTTGATAAGAGTAACAGTTTTCCACATGTCCTGGGACAACAGCACATTTTGGGGGTAAATGAAATATTTGTCAGTATTAAGGTGAATATTTTCTGCTGTTTCCTAGTTGCAATCAATATCTGGTTATGAATATTAGAACATGTTATAGGCTTATATGTGATCTGGGACAAAGTATAACTTTGTAGGCTCCCTGGGAGCTACAAACATTCACAAGGAATGTTGTGACAGTTTACTAAACGTATGTCTGTTCTGAAAGGCAAAGTCACAGTTCTGCTGCTTTCTAAGGCTAGAACATGCCCCCTTTGTTCTAGTACATCCTTCACTGCCTAAGCTCAGCTGTTCTGGAATTTGCTTTGTATACCAGGCTGACCTTGAACTCAGAGGTCTCCTGGGATTAAATGCATATACCACCATGTCTGAGTCTAAGCTTTTCATAGCCACCATGCCTCAAGATCTAGATCAAAAGTTTGTGTCCTCCATTTCTGGATTATAGTTCATTCCAGATTAAAAGTCCAAATAAAAACAATAATCAAGTAATAATAATATCTAACATAATTATTCCTTGTTCAATGGCAAATGCATAAACAATAAGATTAGCTGGGTGCGATCTTGCCCCAAAGTCAACACTCTCTTTAGCTGTTTATCTTCCTGAAGACAGGATTTAGGTCCATTGCATTTCCTGGTAAACTTTTATTACATGAACCGTACATTTTCTACTTTTTTCTTTCTAAGCTTCCTATGTTTGATCAAAACACTTTTCATTGGAGTAAACCAGAGGACAAAGACTATGCTGGGAATTTCTGAGACTTGCTTTGTCAGTGCAATTAATTGAAATCCCTCATCTTAGCCTAAGTAGTCTCCTTAGACAAGGGCAGAAAGCAGCAACATTCTTTACCAAAACATCAGAAGAACAGTCTCCAGAGTTCAAATCACCCTCAGCTCCATTGTCTTCTATATTCTGAAGTAGAAATTTATGGTTTCATTGGAGACTCAGTTGTGTTATGTGATGTTTTCCTGGAGTGGACACTTGAGAAAACACGTGATGATTAGAAAGAGTATAAGTATAACCTAACAGACAGTGGACAAGATTGCATTGGTTCACCTTGCAATTCTTCCCTAGTCATTGGGCTTTGCTGACAATGGTCTTTGCTTCTGATGCTCTGGCATTGGTTTGCCTTGGTCCACAGCAATGATCTTTGGTTGTTGTAACTTCATCAACAGAAATGCACCAATGAACTTACCTTGCTGCTTTCATGGACTTGTGCTGATTGGTAGAGCCTCTCCATTTCTTCTGGATCTAGCTGCTGCTGCTGATTCATGGACTGGACTGACATTGCTGATTCATGTTTGGTGACACTGTTGACTGGATTGCTGATATCCTGACAACAAAGATTAGAATCACCCCAAAGAACTATTTCTGAACCGGTCTATGTCCCCATTGTACTATGAACTTTTCTTCCTCCCCTGTCTTTACTTGGTGGGCTATAAGGGAGGTTGAAGTATTTAAGAACCCTTAGTAAAGTAGTTTTTGAAAAACTAAGCCTATAATATTCTTACTAGGATGGCCCACTAAGTTCCACTTAAAGAATTCCATGGCTTTCTAAGTCCAAAGTCCCCAAATTCACATCACATTCCTTCAGACAAAAACATGGTCAGGCCTATCACAGCAATATCCAAATCCCTGGTACCAATTTCTGTCCTAGTAAGGATTCCCATTGCTGTGAAGAGACACCATGACCAAGGCAACTCTTATAAAGGACAACATTTAATTGGGGCTGGCTTACAGTTTCAGTGGTTCAGTCTATTAACATCATGGCAATGTCTAGGCAGACACCATAGAAGGAGCTGGGAGTTCTGCATCTTGATCTGATTGCAGCGAGGAGACACTATCTCCCAGTCAGTTAAGAGGAGGTGCTTATAACCCACCCCCACAGTGACATACTTCCTCCAACAAAGTCACACCTACTATAAAAAGGCCACACCTCCTAATAATGCCATTCCCTTGGCCAAGCATATTCAAACCACTACACAAGGTCAGTAAAGAATTGTGTTGGAATTTTAATGGGAATTGTATGAATCTGTAGATTAATTTGATAGGATTGTTATTTTTACTAATTTAATTCTACTAATCCATGAGCATGGGAGATTGGTTCATCTTCTGATACCTTTTTAAATTTCTTTCTTTAAAGACTTGAGGTTTTTGTTACATAAGTCTTTCACTTGCTTGATTAGAGTTACTCCAAGCTATTTTATTATTTGTGACTACTGTGAAGGATGTTGTTTTCCTAGTTTCTTTCTCAGTCCATTTGTATATAAGAAGCTTCTGATTTTTTTTTTTTGAGTTAATCTTGTATACAGCCACATTGCTGAAGGTGTTTATCAGCAATAGGAGTTCCAGGATAGAATTTTTTGGGTCAGTTCTGTATACTATCATATCAAAATCAATATGGCAGTTCCTCAGAAAAGTGGGAATCATTGTACCTCAAGACCCCGCTATACCACTCATAGGTGTATACTCAAGTTCCATCCTACCACATTGACATTTTCTCAGCCATGTTTACTGTGATTTTATTCATAAGAGTCAGAAACTGAAAGCAGCAAAGATAGACATCCTTCAACAGAAGAATGGATAAAGAAAATGTGTATTGTATATTACACAATGGAGTATTACTCAGCTGTTAGACAAAAAGGACATAATAAAATGTATAGACAAATGGATGGAACTAGAAAACAATCATCCTGAGTGAGGTAACCCATACCCAGAGAGACAAACACGATGTGCAGTCTCTTATAAGTGGATATTAGCTGTTAAGTACAGGATAATCACACTCCACTCCACAGACCCAAAGAGGCTAAGTAACAAGGAGGGCTCTAGGGCCTGACATGTGGATCTCCCTGGATGAAAAATCATTTAGATTTTGTGGGTAGACTGTGGGTATGAGAACAAGAGGGATTAAGTGGGGAATGGAGGGTTGGAGAGTAAGAATACTTCAAAAGATGAATAGAAATAGGGGCATTTAAGGGGATAATATATAAACCTAGTACAGTGGAACCTTCCTGTAACCTATAAGGGTGACCATAGAGAGGACTCCCAGTAAGGGAGGATACAGAGCCTGAACAAGCCTTCTTCTGTAACCAGGCAAGGCTTGCAGTGGAGGGACTAGGACACCAACCCAGATACAAAGTGTTTGACTCACCACCGTCCTGACTGGGTTGGAATGTGCTGGGATAGTGATGGCTCAGAGTATGTGAGAATGGCTAACCAATAACTGGTCTAAATTGCTGACCAAGCCAGGAGATGAAGCCCATGCCAAACACTGCTTGCATGGCTAGAAACTGGAAGGGTGATGGCCCAGAGACCTGGGATAGAATCAAATATGAAAGAAAATTGAAATGATTCCTAATGATATTCTGCTATACTCATAGTTCAGTGTCTAGATCAATCATCATCAGAGAAGCTTCCTCCAGCAGCTTGAAGCTCTATAAGCTTGGAGCAGATTCAGATACCCTCAGCAAAACATTAGGCGGATCCAGGTAACTCTCTGGAGGAAGAATTGTAGGATCCAGATGTGGGGCGGTGGATCGTCACAGGCAGCCTGGCCCCTGGTCAAGCACAGGCTTAAAACCCCAGGCAACCCAGTAGGGGTTAGTCCTGCAAGGGACCAGAAGGCAGTTTGCCAACGCTCCCAGTGTGTGTGTGTGTGTGTGTGTGTGTGTGTGTGTGTGTGTGTGTGTGTCCTGTCAAGTAGCTACAACCGCCACAACCCTCTGTAAAGAGGTCTGTCACATAGGAGCAGCACACCAAGCCCTCCCACATGCAGATGAGGTATCCCTAAATTCTCAGACCAAGCTTATGGGAAGTATCTGTTGTCAGACTCTGACCCATCCCAAACTGTATATTAGACCATCCCAAACTGTATATGAGAGATTCTATCCAGAAGGAATAAAGGTGTGAGAACTACTCTGTCATATGAGAGCTTCTATCGTAAGAGCTGTAACACTGCTGCTTGGGAAGAGGGCTGCTCTCCCAAAAACGTCACCAGAAGCTTCCCGCACTCCTTGCCTCTCGAGGCAAGTCAGCCTCTCAAGGGCTCAGCCTGGGCCCGACTCAGCGCAGGGTGGTGGTGGGTGCAGTGTCTTGGAGCGACCGAGGTGGCAACGGCGGAGACCAAGGTGGAGGTGATTCCGTCCCTGCCTGCTTGCTTGTCTCCTCTATGCCTGAACCCTCGCACTTGGCCGGGCCAGAGATCCCCGAGGAAAGCCTCTAGCACACAAGCCCACATCCAGAGAGGTCAAGGACAACATGAGAACATGGCTCACAGAATCAATTAAGCTGGGCTCATTGGGGCTCACAGAGAAAGAAGCAGCTATCCTGGAGCCTACCTGGGTCTGAACTGGTCCTCTCAATACATGCTGTGGTTGTTTAGCTTTGGATTCTTATGGCACTCCTAACAGTGGGAATTGGGGGTGTCTTTGGCTTTTTTGCCTGCTTTTAGCATTCTTTTTCTTTTACTGGGTTGCCTCACCTAGCCCTGTTAGGAGGGTTTATGCCTAGTCTTATTATACCTTGTTATATATTTGGTTGATATCCCTGGGGGACAGTCCTTTCCCGAAAGGAAACATTAGAACAGTGAACTGGGGCAGGGGAAATATGTGTAGGGGAACTGGAAGGAGTTGAGCAAATTTCTGAAGCAAATGCTTTTAGGAAAGGGAGATTAGGGGGCTATATCTGGGAATAAGCATGTTTAAAGTTTTGTCAGATTTAGTCCTTGGCTGTGCAGTTGTTTTCTTGTTAGTAGACAATCTTAGGATGTTGCTGTACACCTTTGACATACTTGTAGGGGAAATAAGGGCTATGTTAATGGCTTGATTTATGTTGGAGCTTTTTTTAGACATCATAGGGAATGATGGTTTATAGTTTTCCAAGCACCTCCCCTGTCCTCCTACTCAATCTCCAATATTTTAGGACCACTTTTACTCTTTATTGATCTAAGAGTTATGATATCACAGAACTGCCTCGAATTTTCTTTATGTGCTACTACATTAATTGATAGGCTGAAACAGTTTCACTGCTTCTCTTAGTATTAGACCATCAGTGTTGGTTTGTAGGCCTGCAGAATGTAAGAACTGTGAAGTCATGGAGACATCTACCCAAAGATAGACCTGAGAGGATAAGCAGTGTGAGACTTAGAATTTCTCTAGGCAGACCTTGAGATGACAGTGCATATAACCATGAAAGTAAGTAAGAGCTACAATCAAGATACATAGAGGGCATAGATGCCAAGAACTTTGAAGATATGCAGAGGAAAGAAGGTTCCCCAGTAAGCAGAACTAACCCAAAAGAGTTGTCCTGTGGACTATACACAGGAAAACCATGGGAATGGGGCTCTCTCAGACCTTTGGATTTTATAACACAGAACCATGTGTTCTTGATGATGGACATGGAGTTTCAAGTTCACGCTTCTCTTGCTGGGTTTTGATCTTGCTAACATCCCTCCTTTCTGGAATGAGAGTGTTTGTTCTCTACCATTGCATTTTGAAGTATGTAATTTTCTTTTTTTTTCTCTTTTAATTGGATATTTTCTTTATTTACATTTTAAATGTTATCCCCCACTGGAAACCCCCTATCCCATTCCCCTCCCCCTGCTTCTATGAGGGTGTTCTCCCACCCACCAATCCACTCCCTCCTCCCTGCCCTGGCATTCTCCTACACTGGGGCATCCATTGAGCCTTCACAGGACCAAGGGTCTCTCCCACTGATACCTGACAAGGCCATCCTCTGCTACATATGAGGCTGGAGCCATGGCTCCCTCCATGTGTACTCTTGGTTGGTGGCTTAGTCCCCAGGAGCTCTGGGTGGACTGGTTGCTTGATATTGTTGTTCTTCCTATGGGGTTGCAGACCCCTTCAGCTACTTCAGTCTTTTCTCTAACTCCTCCATTGGGGACCCCATGCTCAGTCCGATGGTTGGCTGCAAGCATCTGCCACTGTATTTGTAAGGCTTTGGCAGAGCGTCTCAAGAGTCAGCTGTATCAGGCTCCTTTTAGCTAGCACTTCTTGGCATCCACAATAGTATTTGGGTTTGGTGACTGTATACAGGATGGATCCCCAGGTGGGGCAGTCTTTGGATGGCTTTTCTTTCAATCTCTGCTCTATACTTTGCATCCATATTTGCTCCTGTGAGTATTTTGTTTCCCTTTCTAAGAAGGACGAAAGCACCCACACTTTGGTCTTCCTTCTTCTTGAGTTTCATGTGGTCTGTGAATTGTATCTTGGGTATTCTGAGCTTTTGGGCTAATATCAACTTATTAGTGAGTACAAACCATGTGTGTTCTTTTGTGATTGGGTTACCTCACTCAGGATAATATTTTCTAGTTCTGTCCATTTGCCTGCTAATTTCATGAATTCATTGTTTTTAGTAGCTGAGTAGTATTCCATTGTGTAAATGTACTACATTTTTCTGTATCCATTCCTCTGTTGAAGGACATCTGGGTTCTTTCCAGCTTCTGGCTATTTATAAATAAAGCTGCTTTCAACATAGTGGAGAATGTGTCCTTGTTATATGTTGGAGAATGTTTTGGGTATATACCCTGGAGAGGTATAGCTGGGTCCTTAGGTAGTACTATGTCCAATTTTCTGAGGATCCACCAAACTGATTTCCAGAGTGGTTGTACCAGTTTACAATCCCACCAACAATGGAGGAGTGTTCCTCTTTCTCCACATCCTCTCCAGCATCTGCTGTCACCTGAGTTTTTGATCTTAACCATTCTGACTGGTGTGAGGTGGAATCCCAGAGTTGTTTTGATTTGCATTTCCTTGATGACCAAGGATGTTGAACATTTCTTTAGGTGCTTTTCAGCCCTTTGAATTTCCTCAGTTGAGAATTCTCTGTTTAGCTCTGTACCCCATTTTTTAATAGGGTTATTGTTTATCTGAAATCTAACTTCTTGAGTTCTTTGTGTATATTGGATATTAACCCTCTATCGGATGTAGGATTGGTAAAGATCTTTTCCCAATCTGTTGTTTGCTGTTTTGTCCTATTGATAGTGTCCTTTGCCTTACAGAAGCTTTGCAATTTTATGAGGTTCCACTTGTCGATTTTTAATCTTAGAGTTAAAGTCATTGGTGTTCTGTTCAGAAACATTTCCCCGTGTCCATGTGTTCGAGGCTCTTCCCCACTTTCTCCTCTATAAGTTTTAGTTTATTTGATTTTATGTGGAGGTCCTTTATCCATTTGGATTCAAACTTTGTATAAGGAGATAAGAATGGGTTGATTTGCATTCTTCTACATGTTGACCTCAAGTTGAACCAGCACCATTTGTTGAAAATGCTGTCTTTTTTCCCCCACTGGATGGTTTTAGCTCCTTTGTCAAAGATCAAGTGACCATAGGTGTGTGGGTTCATTTCTGGGTTTTCAATTCTAGTCCATTGATCTTCCTGCCTGTCTCTGTACTAATATCATACAGTTTTTGTCACTATTGCTCTGTAATACAGATTGAGGTCAGGGATGGTGATTTCTCCAAAAGTTATTTTTTTTTCAATAATAGTTTTCGATATCTTAGGTCTTTGTTATTCAAAATATATTTGCAAATTGCGCTTTCTAAGTCTATGAAGAATTGAGTTGGAATTTGATGGGGATTGCATTGAATCTGTAGATAGCTTTCGGCAAGATGGCCATTTTTACTATGTTAATTCTGCCAATCCATGAGCATGGGAGATCTTTCCATCTTTTGAGATCTTCGATTTCTTTCTTCAGAGACTTGAAGTTCTTGCCATATAGATCTTTCACTTGTTTGGTTAAAGTCACACAAAGATACTTTATATTGTTTGTGACTATTGTGAAGGGTGTCATTTTCCTAATTTCTTTCAGAGCCTGTTTCCTTCGAGTAAAGGAAGGCTACTGATTTGTTTGATTTAATTTTATATCCGGCCACTTTGCTGAAGTTGTTTATCAGTTGTAGCAGATCTCTGGTGGAGTTTTTTGGGTCACTTAAGTATATGATCATATATCATCTGCAAATAGTGATATTTTGACTTCTTTCTTTCCAATTTGTATCCCTTTGACCTCCTTCTGTTGTCTAATTGCTCTAGCTTGAACTTCAAGTACTAAATTGAATAGATAGGGAGAGAGTGGGCTGCCTTGTCTGGTCTCAGATTTTAGTGGGATTGTTTCAAGTTTCTCTCCATTTAGTTTGATGTTGGCTATTGGTTTGCTGTATATTGCTTTTACTATGTTTAGGTATGGGCCTTGAATTCCTGATGTTGAAGGGATGTTGAATTTTGTTTAATGCTTTTTCAGCATCTAGTAAAATGACCATGTACTTTTTTCTTTGAGTTTGTTTATGTAGTGGATTATATTGATGAATATCTGGGTATTGAACCATTCCTGCATCCCTAGGATGAAGCCTACTTGATCATGGTGAATCATCGTTTTGATGTGTTCTTGGATTCAGTTTGTGAGAATTTTATTGAGCAATTTTTGCATCAATATTCATAAGGGAAATTGGTCTGAAGTTCTCTTTCTTTCTTTGTTCTTTTTGTGGTTTAGGTATAAGTGTAATTGTGGCTTCTTAGAACAAACTGAGTCGTGTACCTGCTGTTTCTATTTTGTGGAATAGTTTGAAGAGTATTGGTATTAGGTCTTCTTTGAAGATGTGATAGAATTCTCCACTAAACCCATCTGGTCCTGGGCTTTTTATTGGTTGGGAGACTTTTTCTTATTTCTGTAGGGGTTATTCCACTGTTTAGATAGTTTATCTGATCCTGATTTAACTTTGGCACCTGTTAGAAATCTAGAAATCTTTCTAGAAAATTGTCCATTTCATCCAGATTTTCTAATTTTGTTGAGTATAGGCTTTTTTAGTAGTATCTGATGATTTTTTAAATTTCTTCAGTTTTTATTGTTATGTCCCCATGTTCATTTTTCATTTTATTTATTTTTATACTGTCTCTGTTCCCTCTGGTTAGTCTGGCTAAGGGTTTATCTCTCTTGTAGATTTTCTCAAAGAACTAACTCCTGGTTTTGTTGATTCTTTGTATAGTCATTTTTGTTTCTATTTGGTTTGTTTTCAGCCCTGAGTTTGATTATTTCCTGCTTACTCCTCTTGGGTGTATAAGCTTCTTTTTGTTCTAGAGCTTTCAGGTGTTTTCTCAAGCTGCTAGTGTATACTCTCTCCAGTTTCTTTTTGGAGGCACTTAGAGCTATGAGTTTTCCTCTTAGCTTTGCTTCCATTTTGTCCCATGTGTTTTGATATGATGTTTTCCCATTTTCATTAAATTCTAAAATGTCTTTAATTTCTTTCTTTATTTCTTCCTTGGCCAAGTTATCGTTGATTAGAACATTATTCAGCTTCCATGTATATGTGGGCTTTCTGTTGTTTTTGTTGGCATTGAAGACCAGGCTTAGTTTGTTCTGATCTGATAGTATACATGGGATTATTTCAATCTTCTTGTATCTCTTGAGGCATGTTTTTTGACCAATCGTATGGTCAGTTTTGGAGAAGGTACCATGCAGTGCTCAGAAGAAGGTATATTCTTTTTTTAGGATTAAATGTCTTATAAATATCTGTTATATCCATTTGGTTCATAACTTCTGTTAGTTTCATCGTGTCTCTGTTTAGTTTCTGTTTCCATGATCTGTCCATTGCTGAGAGTGGGGTGTTGAAGTCTCTCACTATTATTGTAAGAGGTACAATGTGTGCTTTGAACTTTAGTAAAGTTTTGTTTGTGGTGCCCTTGCATTTGGGACACTGATGTTCGGAACTGAGAGTTTCTCTTCGTTTATTTTCTCTGTGATGAATATGAAGTGTCCTTCCTCATCACGCTTGATAACTTTTGGTTGAAAGTCTTTATTGTTGGATATTAGGATGGCAACTCCAGCTTGTTTCCTGGGACAATTTTCTTGGAAGACCTTTTTCTATCCTTTTAGTTTTAGATAGTGACTGTCTGTGTTATTGAGGTGTATTTGTTGTATGCAGCAAAATGCTGGATCTTTTTTTGCATAACTGATCTACTAGTTTATGTCCTTTTATCGGTGAGTTGAGTCTTTCTGATTATTTTTACGTTCATACAAGAGTCTGCCTTGAGTCTCAAGAGAGAAATGGAACTTTGAGAAATTTTGAAATATTGAACTCATGAAAGTCTATGAAGTTTGTATTAGAAGATAGATATATATATTTTGCATTATAGGATGGACATGGGACTTTGAAGGTTAGGCACAAAATGGTATAGTTAAGATATGAAGATTCTTTCCAAAAGGCTCATGTGTTGAAGGCATGGTCCATAGCTCATGGCAATATTGAGAGGCAATTGGTTTAT
Organism: Rhynchomys soricoides; assembly: GCA_019843965.1. Lineage (NCBI taxonomy): Eukaryota > Metazoa > Chordata > Mammalia > Rodentia > Muridae > Rhynchomys > Rhynchomys soricoides. Next base: position 851,248 of record JADRCH010000459.1, read on the forward strand.
GAAAGTACTAACATCATCAACAAATTAATCTATTGAAAAGTTCATAGGTGCATCAGCTCTTAGAAAATTGTGCCTAGTTAAAGCATGTAGGTTACTTGGAGCATGGACTTGAAGAGTCTTGTCCATAAACCTTTCTACCCTCTCTACTTTCTGAAGGCCATGAATGACCAACTTTCTTACACATGCCCTTTTATTCTGATACTTCTGCCTTGCCACAGACATGAAAGCAATGGAGCCAGCTGCACATCACCTGAAAATATTAAGACCCAAGTTTTTCTTCTTGAAGCTGTTCTTCTCAATTACTTTGTCACAATGATGGAACGTGACTAACATAGTCTTAATATGATTGAAGAATATCAGAGAAATTTACCCTGTAAAATTTCGTTTTATCCACAGAGGATGACCAGGCCATCTAATTTACTTTTCCAAAGGAAAGATGATTCAACTGTTTAACTGTCAATGGACTAAACTAATATTTGGGTTTCCAAATTATTGGCACAATTGTTGTTTTCCCAAAGTCTATAAAAATGCCATGGTATTGTGTCAGGACATCTATACCTTCTCCTGAGCCAATATTTCATCTTTGTTATTCCATACTTGGATATTTAAATAGGTAACAAACAAATTAGAGCTATTCGTTCTCTGTTGTAGCCAAGCATCACTTTCCTATGGAACTTCTATTGGTTTTTATGGTGTCAGTTAATGTCGAACTCCATAGGACTTTAATATTTTATTAGAGAAGTTCAAATCAAGTTGAATGCCTTATTTTTCTTAATACTTTACTTTATTTTTTTTGTAGAGCCCCAGGGCAAATCAATTCAAAAGTTTGTGAACTGAAGAAAGAAACCCTGTCCAACTCTTACTAGTTAGTTGTGTGGAGTGAGTCCTTGCAGAGGATTTAAAAGTACTATAGTTACAGTTGTGGCCTGTGCCACAAGGCCCCATACCCAAATAGTGCAGAGAAAGGGCTAGCCTCCCAAGAGTGTGAACAGACCTGTGAGCTGGGGTAAGACCAGCAACTCTGCTCAGAGGGACCTGCCCAGAACCCTCAGGACACAGGGATGGAGGGGCAGCCTTCTGGTTTCCATCTGCAGCCAGGGAGTTAATCCTGTACCACAGGGCTCCATACACAAATAGAGACTGGAGAGAGCTAGCCTCCCAGGAGTGTGGACAAGCCTGAGAGCGGAGGTAAGACTAGCACTTTTGCTCAAAGTGACCCTCCCAGAACTCTTAGGACACAGGAACTGATGAGCAGCCTGGGATAGGAGTCTTCCAGTTTCCATCTGTGGCTGGGGACCTGAGCCTGTGCCACAGGGACCGAGGGCAGCTTTCTGGTTTCTTTCTGTGGCCAGGAAGCTGATCCTTTGCCACAGGGCATCATACCCAAATAGTGCCAGGAGAGAGATGGTCTCCCATGAGTGCCAACACACCTTCAAGTACAGGCAAAACCATCACTTCTGCTCAAATTCCTGGCTCAAGAGGGACCCTTGCAGAGCCATCAGGACACATGAACGAAGGGATAGCTTGGGACAGGATCCTTCTGGTTTCTGTCTGTACCCCAGAGCTGACCCTGTACTACAACTCTACAAAGCCAAATTCCTCTCAGAGAGAGCTGGTCTCCAAGGAGTACTGACACAGAGGCTTGCGGGAGGGACAAGCCACAGTCAGAGAGAGCAAGGCCAGCTAACACCAGAGATAACCAGATGGCAAAAGACAAGGGTAAGAACATAAGGAACAGAAACCAAGGGTACTTGTTATCATCAGAACCCAGCTTTCCCACCACAGTGAGCCCTGGATACCCCAACACAACAGAAAAGGAACACTCAGATTTAAAATCACTTCTCATGATGATGATAGAAGAATTTAAGAAGGAAATAAATAACTCCCTTAAAGAAATACAAGAGAGAGTCTTCCTGTTTACTCCTGTGGTCTGTGCCATGCGGCTCCATACCCAAATAGTGCAGGGAAAGAGCTACCCTCCTGGGAGTGTGGACAAGCCTATGATCAGGGGTAAGGTCAGCACCTCTGCTCAGAGAGACCTGCCCAGAACCCTCAGGACACAGGGACTGAAGAATGGCCTTCTGATTTCCTTCTGAGGCCAGGGAGCTGATCCCATGACACAGGGCCCCATACTCAGTGCCAGGAGAGAGCTGGTCTCCCAGGAGTGTCGACATACCTTGACCTCAGGAAGTCCACCACTTCTGTTCAGATTCCTCAATCAAGAGGGACCCTTGCAGAGCCATCAGGGCACAGGAACCAAGGAACAGGTGGGGACAGGATTCTTCTGGTTTCTGTTTGCACCCCAGAGCTGACCCTGTACCACAGCTCTCCAAACACAAATTCTTCTCAGAGAGAGCTGGTCTCCAAGGAGAACTTATGAAAAGAGTTGCAGGAGGGACAAGTCACAGTCAGAGAGAGCAAGACCAGCTAACACCAGAGATAACAAGATGGCGAAAGCCAAGGGCAAGAATATAAGGAACAGAAACCAAGGCAACTTGGCATCATCAGAACCCAGTTCTACCACCACAGCAAGCCCTGGATACTCTAACACACCAGAAAAGGAATACTCAGATTTAAAATCACTTCTCATGCTAATGATAGAATACTTTAAGAAGGACATAAATAACTCCCTTAAAGAAATACAAGAGAACACAGGTAAACAGCTAGAAGCCCTTAAAGAGGAAATATAGGAAACACAATCAAACAGGCAAAGGAAATGAACAAAACCATCCAGGATATAAAAATGGAAACAGAAACAATAAAGAAATCACAAAGGGAGACAACCCTGGAGATAGAAACCCTAGGAAAGATATCAGGAGTCATAGATGCAAGCATCACCAACAGAATACAAGAGATGGAAGAAAGAATCTCAGGTGCAGAAGATACCATAGAAAACATTGACACAATTCAAAGAAAATGCAAAATGCAAAAAGCTCCTAACCCAAAAACATCCAGGAAATCCAGGACACAATGAGAAGACCAAACCTAAGGATAATAGGTATAGAAGAGAGTGAAGATTCCCAACTTAAAGGACCAGTAAATATCTTCAACAAAATTATAGAAGAAAACTTCCCTAACCTAAAGAAGGAGATGAACATAAACATTCAAGAAGTCTATAGAACTCCAAATAGATTGGACAAGAAAAGAAATTCCTCTCGTGACATAATAGTTAAAACACCAAATGCACAAAATAAGGAAAGAATATTAAAAGCAGTAAGGGAAAAAGGTCAAGTAACATATAAAGACTTACACCAGACTTCTCACCAGAGACTATGAAAGCTAGAAGATCCTGGGCAGATCACATACAGACCAGACTGCTATATCCAGCAAAACTCTCAATTCCCATAGATGGTTAAACCAAGATATTCCATGACAAAACCAAATTTACACAGTATCTTTCTACAAACCCAGCCCTACAAAGGATAATAGATGGAAAAGGCCAACTCAAAGAGGGAAACTACACCCCAGAAAAAGCAGGAAAGTAATCTTTCAACAAACACAAAAGAAGATATCCACACAAACATAAAAATAACATTGAAAATAACAAGAAGCAACAGTCACTCTGCCTTAATATCTCTTAACATCAAGGGACTCAATTCCACAATAAAAAAAACGTAGACTAACAGACTGGATACATAAACAAGACCCAGCATTTTGCTTCATACAGGAAATGCACCTCAAGGTTAAAGACAATCACTACCTCAGAGTAAAGGGCTGGAAAACAATTTTCCAAGCAAATGGTCCCAAGAAAAAGCTGGAGTAGCCATTCTAATACTGAATAAAATCAACTTACAACCAGGAGTCATCAAAAAAGATAAGGAAGGACACTTTATACCCATCAAAGGAAAAATGTACGAAGAAGAACTCTCAATTATGAACATCTATGCTCATAATTAATAAGGGTAGCCACTTTCATAAAAGAAACTTTACTAAAGCTCAAAGCACACATCGCACCTCACACAATAATAGTGGGAGACTTCAACACCCCACTCTCATCAATGGACAGATATGGGAAACACAAACTAAACAAAGACACAGTAAAACTAACAGCAGTTATTGTCCAAATGGACTTAACAGGTATCTATAGAACATTTCATCCTAAATCAAAAGAATATACCTTCTCAGCACTGCATGGTACCTTCTCCAAAATTGACCATATATTCGGTCACAAAACAAACCTTAGCAGACATAACAAGAATGAAATAATCCCATGCCTCCTATCAGATCTCTGTGGGTTAAAGCTGGTCTTCAATACCAACAAAAACAAGAGAAAGCCCACATACACATGGAAGCTGAACAATGCTCTATTCAATGATAACTTGGTCAAGAAAGAAATAAAGAAATTAAATACTTCCTAGAATTTAATGAAAATGAAAGTACAACATACCCAAACTTATGGAGCACAATGAAAGCAGTGCTAAGAGGAAAACTCATATCTCTGAATACCTCCAAAAAGAAACTGGAGAGAGTGTATACTATCAGCTTAACAGCACACCTGAAAGCAATAGAACAAAAAGAAGCTAATACACCCAAGGGGAGTAGATGACAAGAAATAATCAAATTAAGGGCTGAAATCAACTAAGTAGAAACTAAAAGAACTATACAAAGAATCAACAAAACCAGGAGCTGGTTCTTTGAGAAAATCAACAAGATAGATAAACCCTTAGCCAGACTAACTAGAGGGCACAGAGACAGTATCCAAATTAACAAAATTAGATGTGAAAAGGGAGATCTAACAACAGATTCTGAGGAAATTCAAAAAATCATCAGATCCAAGTACAAAAGCCTATATGCAACAAAATTGGAAAATCTGGATGAAATGGACAAGTTTCTAGACAGATACCAAATACCAAAGTTAAGTCAAGATCAGGTAAACCATCTAAACAGTCCCATAACCCCTAAAGAAGTAGAAGCAGTCATTTAAAGTCTCCCAACCAAAAAAAGCCCAGGACCAAATGGGTTTAGTGGAGAATTCTATCAGACCTTCAAAGAAGACCTAATACCAATACTCTTCAAACTATTCCACAAAATAAAAACAGAAGGTACACTACCCAATTTGTTCTATGAAGACACAATTATGCTTATACCTAAACCACACAAAGACCAAGCAAAGAAAGAGAATTTCAGACCAATTTCTTTTATGAACATTGATGCAAAATTACTCAATAAAATTCTTAAAAACTGAATCCAAGAGCACATCAAAACAATCCATTCACCATGATCAAGTAGGCTTCATCCTAGGGATGCAGGGATGGTTCAATACATGGAAATCCATCAACGTAATATAGACAAACTCAAAGAAAAAAACATCCCTTTATGTTAAAAGTCTTGGAAAGATCAGGAATTCATGGCCCATACCTAAATATAGTAAAAGTAGTATACAGGAAACCAGTAGCCAACATGAAACTAAATGGAAAGAAATTTGAATCAATCCCACTAAAATCAAGGCTGCCTTCTCTTTCTGTATCTATTCAATATAGTACTTGAAGTTCTAGCTACAGTAATTAGACAACAAAAGGAGGTCAAAGGGATACAAACTGGAAAAAAAGAAGTCAAAATACCACTATTTGGAGATGATATGATCATATACATAAGTGACAAAAAAAAAAAAAAAAAAAAAAAAAGAAAAAAAGAAAAAAACCAAACTCCACCAGAGAACTGCTACAGCTGATAAACAACTTCAGCAAAGTGGCTGGATACAAAATTAACTCAAGCAAATCAGTAGCCTTCCTATACTTGAAGGATAAACAGGCTGAGAAAGAAATTAGGGAAATGACACCCTTCACAATAGTCCCAAACAATATAAAGTACCTTTGTGTGACTCTAACTAAGCAAGTGAAAGATCTGTATGACAAGAACTTCAAGTCTCTGAAGAAAGAAATCAAAGAAGACCTCAGAAGATGGGAAGATCTCCCATGCTCATGGATTGGCAGGATTAATATAGTAAAAATGGCCATACTGCCAAAAGCAGTCTATAAATTAGTGCAATCCCTATCAAAATTCCAGCTCAATTCTTCATAGACTTCAAAAGAGCAATTCTCAAATTCATTTGTAATAAAAAATTCAGGATAGCAAAAACCATTCTCAATGTTAAAACGACTTTTGGGGGAATCAGCATCCCTGACTTCAAACTACTACAGAGGAGTAGTGATAAAAACTGCATGGTATTGGTATAGTGACAGGCAGGTAGATCAATGGAATAGAATTGAAGACTCAGAAATGAACCCATACACCTATGGTTACTTGATCTTTGATCTTTTATGGTTAAAGGATCTAAAATGAAAAAGACAGTATTTTCAACAAATGGTGCTGGTTCAACTGGTGGTCAACATGTAGAAAAATGCAAATTGATCCATTCCTATATCCCTTTTCAAAGCTCATGTCCAAATGGATCAAGGACCTCCACATAAAACCAGATACACTGAATCTAATCGAAGAGAAAGTGGGGAAAAGTCTCAAACACATGGGCACAGGGAAAAAGTTCCTGAACAGAACACCAATGGCTTATGCTCTAAGATCAAGAATGGACAAATGAGACCTCATAAAATTGCAAAGCTTCTGTAAGGCAAAGGACACTGTAAATAGGACAAAATGGCAACCAATAGATTGGGAAAAGATCTTTACCAATCCTATATCTGATAGAGGACTAATATCCAATATATACAAAGAACTCAAGAAGTTAGACTCCAGAGAATCAAATAACCCTATGAAAAAATGGGGAACAAAGCTAAACAGAGAATTTTTAACTGAGGAAACTTGAAGGGCTGAGAAGCACCTAAAGAAATGTTCAGCATCCTTAGTCATCAGGGAAATGCAGATCAAAACAACCCTGAGATTTCACCTCACACCAGTCAGAATGGCTAAGATCAAAAACTCAGGTGACAGCAGATGTTGGCAAGGATGTGGTGAAAGAGGAACACTCCTCCATTGCTGGTGGGATTGCAAGCTGTTACAACCACTCTGGGAATCAGTTTGGTGGACCCTCAGAAAAATGACCATAATACTACCTGAGGACCCAGCTATTCCACTCCTGGGCATATACCCAGAAGATGCTCCAAAATGTAATAAGGACACATGCTCCACTATGTTCATAGCAGCCATATTTATAATAGCCAGAAGCTAGAAACAACCCAGATGTCCCTCAACAGAGGAATGGATACAGAAAATGTGGTACATTTACACAATGGAATACTACTCAGCTATTAAAAACAATGACTTCATAGATGAAACTTGAAAATATCATCCTGAGTGAGCTTAGTCACTCACAAAAGAACAAACATGGTATATACTCCCTTATAAGTGGATATTTGCCCAAAAGTTTGGAATATCCATGACTCAATTCACCGATCATATGAAACCTAAGAAGAAAGAAGACCAAACTGTGGATGCTTCAGTGTTTCTTAGAAGGGTGAACAAAATTCTCACAGGAGGAGCGAGGCTGAAGGCCATCTATAAACTGCCCCACTTGGGTTACCTCCTATATATAGCCTCCAAACCAGGACATTCTTGTGGATGGTGGGAAATGCTTGCTGATGGAATCATGATAAGCTGTCTCCAGAGAGGCTCATGCAGAGCCTGATAAATACAGAGGAGGATGCTTGAAGCCATCCTTGGACTGAGCGTGGGGTCCTGAATGGAGGAATTGGAGAAGGGACTGAAGGAGCTGAGGGGGTTTGCAGCCCCATTGAGGGAGCAACTGTGTCAACTGGCCTCACTCCCCTGAGTTCCCGGAGACTTGACCACCAACCAAAGAATACACATGGAGGGACCCATGGTGCTGGCCACTTAGGTGGCAGAGGAGAGCCTTGTTGGCCATCAGTGGTAGGAGAGGCCCTTGGGCCTGAGGGCATTATATGCCCCAGTATAGGAGAATGCTAGGGAGAGAAGATGGGAGTGGGTGGGTGGGTGGGGAGCACCCTCATAGAGGCAGGGGGAGGGGGAATGGAATAGGTTTCCAAAGAAAACATTTGAAATGTATATAAAGTAATTATCCAAAAATAAAAATAAAACAAAAGTTCTATAGTTTACAGTGATGGAGAATTGCTGCTGCTTTCTTCGTTTTCCTCAAGTATCGAAGAACCCTTATCTGGAACCAGAGACCATTGCTATGTCTAGATTTTCATTTTCTAAAAGTTGCACTTTAAATTTTTGTTCTGTAATGTTACATTCCCCAAAAAGCAATGTAGAATTGAACCATTTCATCTCCTCAAAAGAAAGAGAAAGCTCAGTTTTTCACAGGAATATTTTTCTCTTTTACACGTGAACTTCATAAAACTACTATTTATTGGTCTTTTTTTTTTTTTTAAGGAAAATGTGGTACTAGTGGATATGGGGTAGATAGGAGGTAGGAGGGACTTGAAGAAGTAGAGGGAGGGGAGGATGTGGTCAGGATATATTATTGTATAAGAGAAGAAAAATAAAAGGAAATAAAAGCGATAAAACCCCCTTCTGCTTTCTCTTCACTGTAGACATGCATTGGCAATATGTTGTTACTTAGTCTTATTTTAGTATTTGGCAGAGTTTCAGAGTCCATGTGTTTGTCATGTGGTTAAACACAGCTCTTGCACACTGTTCAAATGCTTTTTCCAAAGTATCTACCAGGGCTTGTAATTGTACCTCAGTCATATCTGAATATTCACACTCCTGATCGACTTGAGTTGGTCACTTTCTGTTCCACAGTCAAGTTGTAATCATGAACATCTTCCTATTCTTTTTTTCAAACTTTTTTGTTTAGATTATTTTATTTTATATTACATATATGAGTGTCTTGCTTGTATGTACTTTTAAGTACCAAGTGCATACTCAAACTTCAAATCCCTTGGGACTGGAATTAAACACAGCTGTGCACCACTATGTGGGTACTGGTAATCAAATCCTGGTCCTCTACAAGAGCAACAAGTGCTTTTTACTACTAAATCATCTCTGTGGCTCCCATCTTCCTCTTTTTGATGGATGTAGAATTGATTATTCCATTGCTGCCATTAACCTCTTCTACTGCCATGCTCTGTATGGCATTTTACTAAAAAAAAAATGAGTATATATAATCTTACCCTGTTTTACTATCTTAACTTGCTTTTGAAAACTAGTAATGAGGTGCATGGAGAGAAAGGGCTAAGAGGAGAGACTGTGGTGATGATTTGGGTTCAAACCTCATGTTTTAACTTCCTAATCAGCCTTGGGAAAGTTTCACAACTCATTTCCCACTTCTGCAGAACTTACAAAGAACAGTAGCTGCATTGTAGGCTATCACTGGCAGTAAGAATGAACATTTATGAAAAGTTTCCAGCAGCACTTCACACATACAGTGTACTAATTAAAGTAGATAAATGCGAGTAGATGCCCCTGGAAGTTATGGTGGGATTTTAATAAAGTATTTGGGGATCAAAGTCTATTCTTTCTTTTTCCTTCAATACTGCATTCAGTGTTATTTCACACATAGTCAGTTTATTTCCTAGACACACAATCACTCAAGCCAAACAGCTTCTGGAAGCCCACCTTCAGCTCCTGACTCTTAAGGGCATATACCATGGGGTTAAGGGATGGGGAAGATGACAATATGCAACACATTGAGGAGAACAGGGATGAGGGGAACCCTTCTTCCTGCTAGGTGAGTGACAGACAATATAACAATAGCTGTGTAGTAAAACATAATGAGGATGAGGTGGGAACTGCAGGTATTCAGGGCCTTAGATACTGCCTCAGTGGAGTTCAGCCTCAGCACTGAGCGAATAATCAAAGCATAGGAAACACAGACCAGAATCATGTCAATTCCAAGGAAAAACCAGGCCAATGCCAACTGATAGAACCTGTTAACAATGATATCATCACAGGCCAGACTAATGACCCCCAAGTTAGAGCAAAGGCAGTGATCTATTTCATTCCTGGAGCAGTACTGTCTCTGGGCAGGTGGTACAGGCACTGGAATGGTTAACAGGCCATTCTTGAGCAGCCTAGACAGTGTGGCTTTGATTACAAAATCTTCAGTGACTATGGAAGGATACTGGAGGGGATAACAAATGGCTACATATCTATCTATTGCCATGCATAGGAAGATGCCTGACTCCATGCCCATGAACGTATGGATAGCATAGATCTGAGCAAAACACTCAGGGAGGCTGATAATCTTTGCATCAAACCACAAGATGGCCAGGATCTTGGGCATGCTGGTGGTAGCCAAGCCGATATCTACTGCAGCCAAGACACCAAGAAACAGATACATTGGCTGATGTAGGCTAGCTTCACAGTAGATGGTGATCAAGATAAGGAGATTAGCACCCAGAGCTACAATGTAAAGCAGAGCCATAGGCAAGGAGATCCAGTGCTGAAACTCATGAATGCCTGGGAATCCAACTCAGACACTTGGAATTCTGAGCTGTTGATTGTATGCAGAGCAGTAAGCATTTCATGGAATGTTTGTTCTCAGCATCTGCCTGTAGATTGAGGGGAAACAGAAAAATTACATTGTTATCTAGGCTTAAGGTAGTGATATAGGTTTCACCCATAATGTTATGGTCTATTGAACATATTGAATTCTCAATAAGACTTTTAATTGAGGGAGGCATGACTTGCAGAGGATCATGAGTGGGTATAAAGTGAATAAGTTAAAAAAAGAAGACCTTTAGAAAATTCTACATAGGAACAAAAAAACCTAAACATTGATTATTTTTATTATTTTTTTTCCAATTTCTGTTTGGTGATTTTTATATTGCTGTGAAATATCTAGTTAATTTACTATTTACATAAAATGTAAAACATATATTTCATTATTTAAATAAATACCAGTTACATATAATTATTCTTTCCTCAAAAATACTTTTATCAGTATTAATTTCTGAATGACTATTAATTCTTAATGATTGACTTTTTGGTTTATAGCATAACTAGATTACATGGAATTGATTTTTGTATTATTGAGAGGTGTGTAAATAAGTTTATTTGAATAATTAAACATTGGTTCTGTATCTCTCATTAAATGATTATGATGTCTTTAGTCATATAATGAAGACACACATAGACATACATGTGTGTGTATGGACAGACTCACACACAGCACAATTCTATCCTGAAAATCCATTGTTTCTACTTTTTATTATTTTTATGTAAAGATTAGTAAGCTTAATACACATGAAATTTAATTCCTTTCACTGTTTACTTCAATTTTCATTTTCATTCATGCACTAATTATTAGATTAACTTCAAAATTTTTGTATCGAGTTATAAAATAGTACCAGTAATTTCGGTTTGCAAATGGATGAATGTTTGGAGCACTTTTGCATCAAGTTTTTTCATTCCTAAACATAGATTATTCCTTCCCTTATTTGCCTTTTTAAAAATTGTCATTAAAAATTTGAACTGGGTAGTCCCACAACACCCAGAGAAAGCTCTACTCCCAGGTGCTCAAACATGCCCAGGATCACAGGATTAGAGGTCAGAACCACTCAACATCTATCCCAACACTGGGAGTAACTGGGACTAGCGGTATCCAGGGACCCAGGAACACCTCCAGACCAGGAGCATGGGCTCTTTCTTGTCTGGGCAGGTGCCCTGAGAAGACCTTGGGCACGAACTCCTCAGCCAGTCCCACAACACACAGAAACTTCTCTCCCAGGTGCTCTAAAATGCAAAGGATCCCAGGAGCTTGGTCACATTAGGATCTCAGGGTCACAGAGGCAGCTGTACTCCCAGGAGGTCTGTTACACACAGGATCTCAGGATCACAGATCCCAGAATCGCAGGATCCCACAGACAGCTTGTCTCTGAGGAGTTCTGACACAACCAGGATCACAGGAAGGACAGGCTCCATTCAGATAAAGAGAGGGCAGGTAGCACTAGAGATAGCCAGATGGCAGGATGCAAGCACAAGAAAATAAGCAACAAAAACCAAGGTTACCTGGCATCATCAGAACCCAATTCTCCCACCATAGCAAGTCCTGGATACACCATCACACTGGAAAAGCAAGATTCAGATCTAAAATCACTTCTCATGATGATGATAGAGGACTTTAAGAAGGACATAAATAACTCCCTTAAAGAAATACAGAAGACCACAGATAAACAGCTAGAAGCCCTTAAAGAGGAAGCACAAAAATCCCTTAAAGAATTACAGGAAAACACAACCAAACAGGATCTAAAAATGGAAACAAAAACAATAAAGGAATCACAAAGGGAGGCAACCCTGGAGTTAGAAAACCTATAAAAGAAATCAGGAGTCATAGATGCAAGCATCACCAACAGAATACAAGAGATGGAAGAGAGAATCTCAGGTGCGGAAGACACCATAGAAAACATTGACACAACAGTCAAAGAAAATGAAAAATGCAAAAAGATCCTAACCCAAAACATCCAAGATATCCAGGATGCAATGAGAAGACAGAACCTGAGGATAATAGATATAGAAGAGAGTGAAGATTCCCAACTTAAAGGACCAGTAAATATCTTCAACAAAATTATAGAAGAAAACTTCCCTAACCTAAAGAAAGAGATGAACATAAATATACAAGAAGCCTACAGAATGCCAAATAGACTGGACCAGAAAAGAAATTCCTCCTGTCACATTATAGTCAAAACACCCAATACACAAAACAAGGAAAGAATATTAAAAGCAGTGAAAAAGAAAGTGAAAAAGATCAAGTAACATATCAAGGCAGACCTATCAGAATTACACCAGACTTCTCACCAGAGACTATGAAAGCTAGAAGATCCTGGGCAGATCTCATACAGACCCTAAGAGAACACAACTGCCAGCCCAGGCTGCTATATCCAGCAAAACTCTCAATTACCATAGATTGTGAAACCAAGATATTCCATGACAAAACCAAATTTACACAATTTCTTTCCACAAACCCAGTCCTACAAAGGATAATAGATCGAAAACACCAACTCAAGGAGGAAAACTACACCCTAGAAAAAGCAGGAAAGTAATCTTTCAACAAACCCAAAAGAAGATAGCCACACAAACATAATACCACCTCTAACAACAACAATAACAGGAAGTAACAATCACTTTTCCTTAATATCTCTTAACATCAGTGGATTCAATTCCCCAATAAAAAGCCATAGTCTAACAGACTGGATACATAAACAGGAACCAGCATTTTGCTGCATATAGGAAATGCACTTCAGTGACAAAGACAGATTCTACCGCAGAGTAAAAGGTTGGAAAACAATTTTCCAAGCAAATGGCCCCAAGAAAAAGCTGGAGTAGTCATTCTAATACTGAATAAAATCAACTTACAACCAAAAGTTATCAAAAAAGATAAGGACACTTCATATTGGTCAAATAGAAATTTTTAAGGGGTAACTTCAGCAAGTGTTATATGTATCTGATGAATCTCAGTGTAATGGCCTTGGGAAATGCAAAGGAATGTTGCTCTTTGCTCAGAGTGAAGCTAACATATCTTCAAGGGAGAATGTTGGAGGTATTTGAATTTCATGTTTACATTAGGGAGGTGAGTCCTGTATATTTTAGAAGACTAGTATCTATTTTCTCTGAATTTAGTCAGGAGTTGTCAACTTATTTCTAGTTGAGCATGACAGTAGTAAGGTTTTCAAAGCCTACTGAAAACAAGTAGCATTAAATGTTTGATTTATGAGGTTAGGTTGTGTGCTATTTTGCCTGAAGTCAACTTTCCTTTGTCATTTCAAAGGAGAAAAAATGAGTGGCCTATAAAACTGTAAGAGTTGATCAGTCAGAAACAATTTCCAATTGCATAATGTATTTACAAAGTGATTTAATTTATTTTAATCATATTTATAATCTGAAAGTAGAAGATGATGATAATATTGGCTTCTAAAGTTTTAGCCAAAAGTAGCATTTTAATTATTATAGAGATGTCTACAAGTAATTTCATAATTTATTAATTTTGTATTTAATTTTGACATGTATCTTATAATTCACCATTGTATATAATACTGTGATAGATATCCCACAGTACATACATACTGTTGTCAACATAAATTCTCAGAAATAAGTTTAATAGATAAAATTTTATGCACAATTTAAAAAAATAAATAAGCTTACCAACCTTATTCATAACTTCAACTCTTCTCATTGATACTCTGTACTCACAAAGACAACTGAGAGTTTACCAACCTTTGGCTAGAGAGTATCAAACAGTAAAAAGTTATCAATTTGTCAACAGGAATGTAATTACCATTAGAATGCATTAAGTAGAATAATTTAAGTATTTTATCTTTAACAGATTATATTCTAACCTCAGACAACTAGATGAAGAAAAGAAGTTTCACAATAAGCTGAGATCTAGTTCAAATATCACTGACAGGTGTTTTGTTGTTGCTCTGGTTTTTTCATTTGGTTGTTTGTTTTGTTTTTGTTTTTGTTTCATTTTTGCTAAATCTAATGGATAGTTTTCACTTGAACTCAATAAAGATACTCTTTGAAGGAAAACAAAATTTAACTGGGTGGGTGGTGGGTTATAGAGCAGTGGGGCAGGAGTTGGTGGGTGGTTGGAGGAGCACCCTCATAGAGGCAAAGGGGTGGGGAGATAGGATGGCGAGTTTCCAGAGGGGAGACTGGGAAGGGGACATTTGAAATGTAAATAAATAAAATAACCAGTAAAAACATTTGAACTGGGTAGCTGTGTGAGTAAGCATGCTCACTGATCTTTAGGATTGGAGTTGTGTTCTCAGCTTTACTTACATCAGGGCACTCTCAAAGACCTGTTATTCCAGTTCCAGGGAACTTGACACCTTTTTCTGGACTCTCAGAGTAGCCTGCAGATATGTGCACGCACACACACACACACACACACACACACACACACACACACAAAAATATAAAGCTTCAGGATGTTGATCTGTGATGTTCTTATTAATATTTTGAGATCCTTTAAAGCAATATGGTTATTTCTCTATATAATGTATAAACATATACTTTTTCTGACATATGACTCTGTTGCTTTGATCAGTATATTCTTATTTTTGTTGTTTATTTTTGTATACAGTAACTTTAATAAGCTTGTGCTGTTACTATTTTGTATGCATTTGTTTACTTTTTGAGATAGAGTCTCTTATATCCCAAGCTTGTCTCAAACTGACTCTGTATCCAAAGGTGACTTGAAATTCCTGATCCTTCTTCCTCCGCATCATAAGTGCTGGGATTATAACACCATGCCCAACTGAATTTGTGCTCCCTTGAAAGCTCTGTGATTTTTAAAAAATCTTGTATTGTAGCAAGTAAACAATTACTGCTGCTTAAAAGTGCCTTATATATCTTATTTTACACATTACAGTTTTATTTCTATCTTCTATATCATCCCTTTTGGGAAAGTATCATTAATTTCTACAATTTCTCATTGGTACTGCTTCTAAGACATTTATTTAATAGGTAAAACAAAAATTGCATAAAACAATATTTTTCATCTTTCTAAATATTTATATTCCTTAATTTTTGTTTCCTGTCTCAATAAAATGGTTAGAAATTCATGAATAGAATATCAGTGTAGAACAATGCAACTATGAACACATGTAAGCCTTGTTTTAATTTATGCTAACAGGAATTAAGATAGGATGTATGTTAAATACAATCTTTTTTATTGTTTTGCATTTGACATATATCTTATATCAAAAGCCATAAAATAATCTTTGGAGCTTATTGTTACTATTCTGAGGACACTGGTTGCAGAGTATTACTACAAGTCCACTGGCCTGTCACTCACTGCTCAATCTAGGCTTCTGCCCTATTCCTCTCCTGCTTTTCTGATCACAGATCCCAATATCTACCTAAGCGAGAGGCTGAAAGAAAAGAAACAAGTTATAGAAGCCAGAGATGAGGTCTGTAGTCAGAGACTAGGATTGAACTACAGGATAGGGACTCTGTTGCTTCACCTCTCAGAGACCAGGACTCTGCCCTTTCCCCTCTGAACTTGCAGGCCCTTCCCTGGCTTACTTACCTCCTCAGGAGGGTGTGAAGAGGCTCCCTGTTACAGGGCCCTGCAGCAGCTTCTCTTTTCCATCCTACAGTACCTGTGTTCAGCCTGCCATCCTGAACACATCCTTCTCTTATTCCCCTCACCTGGAGTCTGAGGGTTAGTATAACTCCCCAAGTTGCCTGCTCCAGAAGTGCTGATCCTTGGACCCTCTTACTCTAATCTCAAGAGCCCAATGCTTTTCATGTTACCTTGGGAATATGACTCAAGAGCTTTTTGTCAAGTAGCCCTGGTCCTAGGAGCAGCCTAACAGACTCTAACACTCTAGGTTCTTCAGGAATTAATTCACTCCAGTCTCATCAATCACCCCCTAATTATAGGAAAGTATGATTGTTATCTTTAATCAATATCTCTTCTAAAGGCTAAAGTCTGTTTTACTTTCTCTTATTTGAGCTCTGAAGACTTTTATTTCTTACCACCATTTCTTTTGTTTTAAGCCAAATATTGTTGCTAAGGACTTCAAAATGCCCAAGACTATTTTCTTTCTTTTATGACAAATTTTGTATATTAATTTAGAATATAGAGCAATAAGGTGAGTTTCCTTAACTGAATCACCAATCTGTTTTGGTAAAGGCTGTTCTTTGTGATAGTTTGCACCAACCAATCTATTTTGGAAAGAAATTAATTTTTCCAGTGATGGTTGGTTTTGGGGTGCTGGACAGCTGACTCAGCATTTAAGAGCACTGATTGCTTTTCTTGAAGACTTGGGTTCAATTCTCAGTGCCCACATGGTATAACTGTAACTGCAGTTCCAGGGGATCTGAGGCACTCCGTAGGTACCAGGCACATATTTAAATGGTGTACAAACATACACTCAGGCAGTACATTCATATACAGCTAAAAATAAAAACATCTGTAAAAATGCACTCAATTTCTTTATGTTATTAGTGAAATTATATGACAACAATATAATGGCATGGAATTTTATATATGTTTGGGTCAAAGATGATGAATTGGTGATGTTGTCTGAAATGAACATTGAATGACAGAATAACAAAATGAACCCCAATAGGTCAGACACTATTACAAAACATGTGTATGACTTTGAAGAGAGTCTTGTTGATGCTCATCAGAACAAACACTTCTGAAATCAGAGGTACACTAGAATCAACAAGTTAATGCTCTAGCCTACTTCCTGGAGGAATCTTCTAGGGTTTCTGAGATGAGTAGTCAGGAGCTGCTCTAGTGATGCTTGATGGGAAGTAAGTATAGGTAGACAGATGCGATCCTTGGCTGCTTCTCAAATTCAAAGTTGATGTGATGATTAGCAGTGACAGTGAGAGATATAAGGCTACTGTAGCCTCTGTCCAGACTACTGTGGTGCTAGCTAGTGGGTTATATCTTGCGTTAGTCTGTACTGATATTTCCTGGTTAGGATAGGTAGTGTGATGGTTTGTATATGGTTGGTCCAGGGAGTGGCACTATTAGGATGTGTAGCCTTGTTGGAGTAAGTGTGTCACTGTGGGCATGGGCTTCAATACTCTCATTCTAGCTGCCTACAAGTGAGTCTCCACATAGCAGCCTTCAGTTGAAGATGTAGAACTCTCAGTTCTGCCTTCTCCACAACTGTCTGGATGCTGCCATGCTCCTGCCTTGATTATGGGTGGAACCCCTGAACCTGTAAGCTAGCCCCAATTAAATGTTGTCTTAATACAATTGCCTTGGTCATGATGTCTGTTCACAGAAGTAAAACCCTAACTAAGACAGGTAGATATTCTGCATTTCAATCAAATGATGGAAATCATTTTAATTCTAGGGTTTGGGGTTATCTAGTCTTTGGTTCCTGGCCATCCAGGCAATGTCAGTGGTGGGCTCCCTCTCTTGGCATGGGTCTTAAGCTGGACTAGCCTAGTCATTAGTTGGCTAATTCCACAACTTCTATGCTATATCCCAGTGTATCTTTTAGTCAGAACAAAAATTGTAGGACAGAGATTTTGTGAAGTCTTGCCTTGTTACAGGAGATGGCCAGTTCAGGCTTTGTATCCTCCATTGCTAGGAGTCTTAGCTAGGCCCACCCTCACAAATTCTTGGGCATTTCCAATGCTCTAGGTTTCTAGCTTGACCCAGAGATGACCCCACACCCACTGATTTCAGTTGTCTCTCCCAGTATTCTCTTTCAATCCTCCCCTTCACCTGATGCCTCCTGTTCCCATGGCACCCACCCATCAATCAATGGTACCGCACTTTGCATCCACACAAGATGCTTGTTGTATTTCTCCTTCACATAGAGATCCTTGTGTTCCACCCTTGACCACTCCCCTTGTTGTTTGGCTTCTCTACATTTGTGGATTGCAGCATGGTTATCCTTTACTTTATAGCTAATATCTACTTATAAGTGAGTATGTGCCATGTTTATTTTTCTGGGTCTGGGTTATCTGACTCAGGATAATTTTTCTTAGTTTGCCTGCAAATTTTATGATGACATTTTTTAACAGTGAAGTAATATTCCATTGTGTAAATGTACCATATTTTCTTTATCCATTCTTCTGTCGAGGGACATCTAGGTTGTTTCTAGTTTCTGCCTGTTTTGAATAAAGCTGCTATGAACATAGTTGAGCAAGTGTCCTTGAGATATGGTGGTGTGTCCTTTGGGTATATGCCTAAGTGTAGTATTGCTAATTCTTGAGATAGATTGAGTTTCATTTTTTTTGAGAAACCACCATATTGATTTTCAAAGTGGCTGTACAAATTTGCATTCCCACCAGAAATGGAAAAATGTCGCCCCTCATCCTCACCAGCATTAAATGAAATCTCTAAGTAGTTTTATATTTACATTTCTCTGTTGGGTAAGTATGTTAAACATTGCTTTAAGTGTTTCTTAGTCATCTGAGATTCTTCTATTGAGAATTCTCTGGCTTAGACCTGTACACCATTTTTCAAATTGGATTATTTGGTTTGTGGATGTCTCATTTCTTGAATTATTTATATATTTTTGAAATTAGCATTAGCTCTATATCAGATGTAGGGGTAGAGAAGATCTTTTCCCATTCTGTAGGCTACTGCTTTGTCCTGCTGATAGTGTCTTTTGCTTTACAGAAGTTTTTAGTTCCTATTTATTAATTATTGGTCTTAGTGCCTGTGCTATTGGTGTTTGGTTCAGGAAGTTATCTCAAGAGCATACCTCAGTTTCTCTTATAAGTTCAGCATATCTGGCTTTATGTCAAGGACTTTAGTACACTTGGACTTAAGTTTTGTGCAGGCCAACAGATACTTTCAGTTTCTACACGCAGGGATCCAGATATATCAGCACAATTTGTTGAAGATACCTTCTTTTTCCATTGTATAATTTTAGCTTCTCTTTGAAAAACAAATGGCCATAGACAGGTGTGTGGATTTATATTTGGGTCTTCCATTTGATTCTGTTGGTCAATGTGTCTGTTTCGTGCCAATACTATATGATTTTTATTACTACACCTCTGGGTACAGCTTGAAATCAGGGACGGTGATACCTCCAGAAGTTCTCCTATTATACAGAATTATTTTAGCTATACTGTTTTTTTTTTTTTTTCGTTGTTGTTGTTTTTACATGAGAAGTTGTGTATTGTTCTTTCAAGGTCTGTAAGTAATTCTATTGGAATTTCAATGAGAATTGTGTTGAATGTGTACATTGATTTTGGTAGGATGACTATTTTTACTTTTTTATTCTACCATTCCATGAGTATGGGGCATCAGTCCATCTTCTGATAACTTTTTCAATTTGTTTTTTTAAAGATTTGAAGTCTGTGTCATACAAATCTTTCACTTGCTTGGTTAGGGTTACTCCAAGCCATGCTATTATTTGTGACTATTATGAAGGGTGTTGTTTCCCTTATTTCTTTCTAAGTGCATTTGCCATTTGTATATAAGAGGGTTTCTGATGTTTTTCAGTTAATCTTGCATGCAGCCACATTGCTGAATGTGCTTATCAGCAATAGGAGTTCCAAGGTAGAATTTTTGGGGTCAGTTCTGTATACTATCATATGAAAATCAATATGGCAGTTCCTCAGAAAAGTGGGAATCAGAGTACCTCAAGACTCAGCTATACCACTCATAGGCGTATACTCAAAGGATGCTCCATCCTACCATAATGACATTTTCCCAACCATGTTTACTGTGACCTTTTTCATAAAAGCCAGAAACTGAAAGCAGCAGAGCTAGATATCCCTCAACAGAGAATGGATAAAGAAAATTTACACAATAGAGTATTACTCAGCAGTTAGAAAAAAATGACATAATGAAATATGTAGACAAATGGTTGGAACTAGAAAAAAACCATCCTGAGTGAGGTAACCCATACCCAGAGAGACAAAGATGATATGTACACCCTTATAAATAGACATAAGTAAAGGGTAATCACACTCCACGCCACAGACCCAAAGAGGCTAAGTAACAAGGAGGTCTCTGGGTGGAACATATGGATCTCCCTGGGGAGGGAAATCATATAGATTTTGTGGGTGGACTGGGAGCCAGTGGGTATGAGAACAAGAGGGATCAGGTGGGGTATGGGGGGTGGATGGAGAGAGTATTGGGAGAGATGAATGGGACAGGTGGACACTTAGAGGGTAATGTAGAAACCTACTACTACAGTGGAACCTTCTTATAGCCTATGGTGTTTACCCTGGGAGGGCTCCTAGTAAGGGAAGATACAGAGCCTTAATTTGCCATCTTCTGTAACCAGGCAAGACCTCCAGTAGGGGAACTGGGACACCAACTCAGCCACTAAACCTTTGAACCAGAACCTGTTCTGACTGGGGCAATGAGTCTGTGGGAGTAGCTAACCAATGACTAGCCTCACTTGAGGCCCAAGCCATGAAAGGGACCCTTATTCGCAACACTGTCTGGATGGCCAGGAATTGGAAGCTGGATGCCCCAGAGACCTAGGATAGAACCAAACATAACTGCTAAAAAAAAGATAAATATAATGACTCCTAATGATATTCTGATATACATCATTGATAAGTGCTTAGCCCAATCATCAGAGAGGCTTCCTCCAGCAGCTGACTGGAGCAGAATCAGAGACCTACAGGGAACTCAGGGAACCTTGTGGCAGAAGAAGAGGAAGTATTGTAAGAGCCACAAGGATCTAGGACACCATTAGAACATGGTTCATAGGGGCTCACAGAGACTGAAACTGTAATCATGGAGACTGTGTGGTCTTCCTTAGGTCCTCTCAATACATGCTTGTTGTTTAGCTTGGGGTTTTCTTGGGACTCCTAACAATGGGATTGGGGTAGCTATGACTCTTTTGCCTACTTTTGGCACACTTTTTCTCCTACTGGGTTTCTTCACCCAGCCCTGACCCAAGGGTTTGTTACTAGTTTTATAGTAACTTGTTATGTCCTGCTTGGTTGATACCCCTGGGAGGACAACCATTTTCTGAAGGAAACAGAGGGGATGTGGATCTGGGTAATAAGGGTGTTGTGGGGAGTGGGAAACTGGTAGAAGTCGAGGGAGGGGATATGTGGTCAGGATGTATTATGTGAGAGACTAATAATAATAAAAACTAATTTCTCCTCTCAGGCCAGCTGTTCATCATAGGGACATAGTTACAAAATCAGACAGCAAGTAAAACAAACAAACAAAAAAGTGGTGTGTATGTGTGTGTGTGTGTGTGTGTGTGTGTGTGTGTGTGTTTTATTTCTTTGCATTTCACCTTCACCTTGACAGGTTTTTGCATTTAACAAATTAGATATGAAGCTATAGTGGTCCAGGCTCTATCCCTGGTCTCTATCATACCAAAGCAGAATGGAGTCACTTGTGCTAAGTCTCACAAAATTCACCCGAATTTTGCATTGTCCCAAATCTTTTCTTATACAAGAGGTTCTAGGCAGCTTGTGTCATTTAAAAAAAAAAAAAAAAAAAAAAAGTCCCTTCAATTTTAACCCTTTAGGGAAAGTAATAGAAGGAGGCAATCCTCTTTTGCTGTTTCCTTCTCTTTCTCTTTTCCCACCAACCATCTCTGCTCAGTTCAAAGAACTATATGTTATCTTGTACTATGAAGTGAGGTGGTACTCAATGCTAGAATGATAGGTAAAATCCAATTTAACCCATAAATCAAGTTTATTGTATTTTTGTCTTTTAATGCTGAATCCAGTAAGTATTTCTAGTGGGTACAGGTGCTTTTATGGAAATATAAAATTCAGTTAGGGTCAAATTGTTTTGTAAAATATTGATGATTTTTGAACATATTTGTGTTTAAAATAAGAAGTGATTGTATTGTCTATTTTCTGAAACATTTTTCCTTTCTTCTAATCTTTCTTTCCTTCCTTCTTACCTTCTTTTCTTCCTTCCCTCCTTCCTTCCAAACTATCTTTCCTGGCATTTCTCAAAACAATGCTTTTTTCTAGACCTAATCCAACAATAACATCCCAGCCTTCTGGAGAATGCAGAAGGTATCCCACAGTTTGGCATTGGACTAATGAATGCAGATCAACAAGGGACAAATCTTTGTTAGGAAATATCCCATGGGTCCTCCTAAAGGTCCTAGTATCAAATTCCAATCGGTCATTTCAGGTCAGCAGCAGAGAAACTCTTCCACAGAAAAATTAAACAGACCTGCTCTGTATATAGCCATTGATACTCCAGATATCAAAGTCAGAGCAGCTTCATAGATAAAACAGAAAACTCAGGAAGGACCATAAAACAAGTATTTTGGCAAATAGCAATACATTATTTGAGGCCAAAACTAAAAGTATTTATAATGATATTAAAATTGAAGATTGGTAGACACAGAAGCAGATGAACAATAAATTTGACAACATATTGGCTTCCAGATTGGCCTCTTCAGAAGGTAGATATTCACTTTCTAGGGTTTAGAACTTTATCTTAGGTAAAACAAAGTGTGAGACAGCTTAAGTGTATAGAACAAGAAGGTCAAAAGGGAAAACTAATGTCATATGTGGCTAATATAGCTATGAATTTATGGAGATGTGATTTGTTGCAGCAGTGGAAGACACTGATTCATATTCCTTCAGTTGCAGAGATAAATCATAAAATAAAAAATACCCCCGAGAAAAGTATTGGAAGGTATTATACAGAACAGTCACAGACTGTCCAAGTTGTCCATGATCAGGACAGGACAAGTGACACCAGTGAATCATCTTCCACATGGAGACAGCTGGGAGGTTGATTGAGGAAGGAGAGGCCACACTTTATCATACTCAGAGGCCTTTAAATGCTGCAAACTTGTTTCCAGCTCTGGTATCAGAGATAACAACACTAAGTAAAAATGATGATCCTATATCAACAAAATAGAAACAGAAATAGC
>JADRCH010000460.1:0-13762 GCA_019843965.1 Rhynchomys soricoides
AAGGACCATGATTCTAGAGGTGGAAACAATGCAGGAGAATAATGTGCATAGTTAACTCTCTATGTCATCTCACTGACAGCACAGGACATGCAGGGGAGGCAAGGAAAAGCCACTCTACATCCTGGTCCACTGTTCTTGACAGGGCTTTGGGTGCACTAGAGAACAGCCTGCTACACTCACCTACCTACACAAATACCAAATAGGGCCATGAGTAGGGAGAGGTGGTCAGAGTTGCTCTACTGTAAAGCCTGATGACATAAGGTCTTTCTTTACTAGGACCACATTTCTCATTGCCTCTGCACCTAAAGGAATTTAATGGGTGGAAGGAGGTCATGTCTTGCCCTGTGCTGGGGACATCTCCCTCATCTTTCTCAGCCTCCTGATGTTCTTATTTTCTCCCACTCTAAAACCTCCTCTCCTGTAAGAGACAACTCCTCACACCCAGCACACAGCTTTGCTCTTTTAGCTCCTAATTTCTGGGATGAACTAATGTCCAGGAATCATTGACTTTGAGGAACACTGACAATCAGGGACATTTGGAAGCTTCCCAGAGACTCTACATCCTGAGTCCCATGACTGAACCAGCCATCTGAAGACCATCTTATTCAGGATGGCTACTATTCCCTGCCCAGCACTGTGCTCCTCTCCCAGTTATTTCCTGGTGCTTTGCACTGATACTGAAGGGCAGCTTCCTCCTTACATCTCTTGTATCTCTCTGCTTGTCATTCTCTCCATCTCATAAGTAACCTTCTTAGTGTTGCCTGTGGGTGATCATTGGATGCATTGCACAAAGGGCTCAAGATCAGTTGTGGTTTCCATAACTTGAGTGACATCACAAAGGATGCCAGGATGCAACAGAATATCCAGGGAAGAGATTGATGATGTCACAGAGAAGTTCCCTGGCCATCCATGGTACCCAGCTCTCCACAGATCTCAAGGGAAGTCATGCTGCCCTTTCCAAGAGACATTCCTGGGACACAAGTGAATCTTTTAGCACCTCCTCCTTCTAAAGCCAAAGATCTATGTGACTATATTGTTGTTGGAGTAGGAAACTTGTAAGCACTTCCCACAGGGGTCCAGGAGTGCTTATTCTCCAAACACATCTCAGAAGTGTTATTCCTTCCTCATCAGGCCTGTATTCGTCAAGATGAGAAACAAAATACTGCTGAGAAATAAGGTCAGGATGCAGAAAGAGCACTCCTGTCAAGTACAGGTGCTTGGAGGCCCAAGCAGAAAGAACCTGCAGGCATGATAACAAAGGGGGATTTAAGTTTGGGGATTTATTCAGAATAACCAGGTCTCTAGCTGTTGAAATATTCCCAAAGGTGCCTCAGTTGACAGAACATACAGCTAACTTTGAATAATTGTTCAAATCATAGAAATACATATGTTATGTTATACACTATTGCTGATAGAAAATAGAGCTGTCAGGGTGCTGTCAAAGTGTGATCACCTGATTGGCCGAGATGACTGGAACATGGGAGCCAGCAAGAGAAAAAGACTTTACACTGATTGTTTTGCCCTCAGCTCTGCAGCAAAGAGGCACAATAAATTATGGGTCATTGTGACTTATTCAGTGAGAGTCTTCTCAGACCAATCATAGTAGTAGTAGTAGTAGTAGTAGTAGTAGTAGTAGTAATAACAACAGAAAAAGAGAAGAAAATGATAATGACAACATCTGTGGACATGGCTCATTTGGCAGAGTGATTTCCTAGTGTTTACGAAGCCCTTGGTTCAATCATTAACATGTTCCTCACTGGCATTTACAGCCACACTTGAAATGCTCACACTCAGGGTTTGTTGGGAGTTTGCATACCATTCCTGGGTAGACAAGAACAAGTGATTTTTCAACCCCTCCTTGGTCCTCACCCACAGATCACTCATATACCAGAATAGTCTTGGGATCCCCAAAAGGAATGAAGTTGTGCTGTGCACCCCTCTTTGATGGATTCCCCTCTGTAAATGTCAGGTGGTGTGAGCATAGTAGGAGTCATCATTTTTGTGCCCTGTAAGATAGGCACGTTCTTGTAAGGACCCATAGGAAGCGTGACAGTCTTAAAGTATGTGGGGACATTGGTTTGGGTTTATTTTATCTTATCCTTGTGGGTAGTAAGTAAGACTGGCTAGGTTAGACCATTTCTAACTCTGCCAAAATGGTATAGAAGTGGTTGTGGAGGATGAGGTGAAGAACAGTTAATGTATGGAATAATTACATATACCATGTGTATAATAATGTATATCTGTGTGCATAGACATGTGTGATTTACATATTTAATAATTATCTTTTGTCTGTATGCACTAATGTATATAACAATGTATGTTGACATATATGGCTGCTTAAAAATTAGTGCAAATGATTCATATAAAACAAGTATATATATATTCATGTGTACAGTCAATGTATGTGATGTAACATACAGCAACTAATAGATTAACACATCTATTTAATGTATAGAATACGTGTGTACAACAGATATGATAATGTATATAGGCACATATCAATGTTTGTGATTAATGTGTGTGATAACATATATCAGAACAGAATACTGTATATCAATGTTTATCAATGCTCATGATCATTGTATATGAAGGATACTAGGCATGGGAATGTAAGCAATCGACATGCACATTGACATATATTACTGTACTAATGCATGTTGTATGTAATGTGTAGAATAAGTACACATGTGATGTGCGTAATGTGTATCTATGTGCATCGACATGTGTGATTCACATGTTTAATAATTTCCATGCATCGGTGTGCCTTAACATATATGGTAATGTAATTAATTTAGAAAAAAGAAATATCATGTGTATTCACACATGAGATCAACACATATGACAATTAACATACATCAACTCATTGATTAATGCATATCACAGTTAACATTGCGAAGTCTTACATGCACGCAATATATAAGATTGTATATCAGTGTGTGTTAATGAGTGTGATTAGCACATGTAATAATGAACATGCATTAGTATGTGTTAGTGTACATCGATAGATAACTAGGCAGAGGAGGCCAGCCATACCATCATTGAGGCAGGGGTATGGAATGGGAAGGAGAAGGAGGAACAGGGGAAGAGCTTAACCTGCACTGAAGTGGGGAATTGGGTGGAGATGCAGGCAGAGTGGGACAGTCAATCTCTCCTCACAATCTCCCTTGCAGCCTGAGGAAGTCTCATGGATTATGCAGAGAGAGTTTACAGCAGGTGGCTAAAAGGTTAAAGCTTGAAATGAATTGGTCCCAGCAATAGAAAGGAGGCGGGTGGGTCCACTAGAGAAGCCAAAAAAGGGAGGTGGATTCCCTGGAAAGGGGAGAGCAGGCTCTGGATGCCTTGGAGAGGCCAGAGAATTCCCTTGCATCTATTGGAGAGACCAGAAAATGACTATGATCCTTGATAGCCCTGATAGTCACTGATAGGTTGTCTCTCTGCTGGTGAAATGAACCAATTGAAGCCAGATTAGAATATGGTAAAGGCAGGTTTACTGTGAAGCTGCTCTCAAGCCAGAATGAGTCCTGGGGACTTGCCATGGGGAAGGAGAGAGAAGAGAAAGTCATAAAGTGTATGTGTGTGTGTGTGTTTGTGTGTGTGTGTGTGTGTGTGTGTGTGTGTGTTCAGAGAAAGGAAAGAAAGAGAACAAGAGAAATAGGAAGAGGGAGAGGGAGGGAGCAATTACATACGATTATATGAGATTACATAAGATTATATTGGGATTATATAGGACTGTATAGGATTGTATTGGATTATATAGGGATTATATAGTGATTATATAGGATTATATAGGGTTATATGTGGATTATACATTGATTATACAGGGAAATGCATCTTTGGGAAGGACAGCCTTTCACTGAGCTGGAAAGCTCCATGTTTTGGGGGAGGGTATCAGGTAGGGTCTCAACCTAACTGCCAAATCTGTACTGATGGGAAATTATGGACCTAAGTATTTTGTTCTGGGTCCAAAACCAAACAAGACCACAAAAGGGCATTGGGTCCTAGCAGAAGCCAGAAAAGTATGTGGGATCTTCTAAATATGACTGAAAACCTCAGATCTACTGGAGAGGTCAAGAAATTGTCTTGAATCTTTTAAAATCCACTTGATACACAGGCCAGAACTTACTTAATTAGGGATGAGTAAACTTTCTTTGAACAAATAAATAAATAAGTAAATAAAATAATTTTTTCCATCCATCCCTGGGCACATGGGTAACTTCTGCTGTTCCACAAGAGCACATACAGAGAAAACAATGCGATGTGATATCTTGGAGATTTGGGAGTTGGGGACATGGGTCAGTGGGTGACAAGCTGTCCTGCATACAGGAGTTTGCTTCTCCATACCTGGCACAGAATTAAGGCCACAGTGTGGTCTTAGATGGAGGACCGGGGTTCAACTCTTGGCACTCACACTACTGCTCATACATACTTATAACTCAAAGTACAATAGTAAGATGCCCTCATAGAGACACTAATGCAGTAAAGACACCAATGCACATAAAGTAAAAATAACTGAATAATTTTTAAACATATGGCTAGAGAGACAGCTCAGCAGAAAAGAACACATAATGCTCTCACTGAGGACTCAGATGTGTCTCCCACCAGTGTCTGGTTCATAACAATCCTATGCCATATGAATAATACATACATTATACATTAAAAAGTATACACATAAACTGTATGGCATATACTACATAATATATAACCTAGGTCTATACAGAAATATGTCTATATATCTATATATCTATAGAGTGAGATATATATTACACACTGCACAGTATATACTATAAAATATATAAGGTATGTCTATAGTTATATAAATACATTCTACATATATAATATTCACACTGAACTGTATATACTATACAATATATAATATGTCTATACATAACTATATACATTCTACATATATAATATATACACCATACTACATATTCTATATAATATATAATGTGTCTATGTATAACTATATATATTGCACATATATATAATATGCACACTGCACTGTATATACTATTTACTGAGAAGTCAATTCAGGAAATTTGGATTATTCCTTCTGGCCCCTGAGCCCAAGGGCTCCCCTCTCTTCGTGGCAGAAACTGGTTAGGGAGCATGTAGACTGGAAGGGAGGGGCTGATTAAGCCCTTACTACCTCATTCCATAAATACCAATCCGTTTAAAAGTCACACTATTCTACAAATCACACTGTGCCTAAAGGCTGCTGCTCTAAAAATGTATAAAAGCTCTCTGAATGGGCTGTATGTTGTCATTCTCTCCTTCCTTTATGTGCAGAAAGAACCCAGCATGCTGGAACAATAATATTCTTGCATTTTGCATCGATCCCAACTCCACATGTTCACTCAGGGTGTCTCTGGTTAAGTGAAGCTCCCCAGAGTCTTACCTTTTCCTGAGGGACATATAGCCCAAGGTAATTGGATAAGACAATGGTCCTGCTTTTGTCTCTCAGGTAAGCCAGGGGTTGGCAACAGCATGTGTGCCAGATTGGAAACTTCATTGTGAGTTCCATCCCCAAAGCTCAGGACAGGGAGAAAGAATGAACAGAACCCCCAAAGGAATCCTTAACTAAGTTGACCTGGGTGCAACTCACCTTGGACTTGTTCTGAGTCTGGAACACCCCTACCAATTTAATCAACCCTTTTTGAGATACTTTGTGGTACCCCAACTCACTTGGTGTCCACTGGGCCCTCCCAGCAAGTATCCCACAGCATGAGATTTGGCCTAACTCTCTGCCTTAAAGTCTTCAGGGATGCCAGAATCCCCATCACCACTTCCACACTAGTGACTTGATCTAGTTAAGGGGGCATTGGGAACATTCACTGGAACCCTGGTGAAAGGGATCCTTCCTGGTGCTGCTAGCAGTTCCCACAGTCCTCAAGGTTTATGATATTGTGGCCTGGGGACATGCTTCCCTTGTGAAACCTGCAAACGCCCTTCTCTGCAGAGACTGCAGTTTGGATGGTACAGAAGATGGACAATCTGCTCAATCTCAAGATTACTGGATCTTGATCATGACTGCCTGGTTGTACCTTTGGATTCCGGTTCCTTCCCCCATCCTATGTGCCCATACACCAAACATGTTCCAACACTCACTGTCTCCCTTCTGATATAGTTGGAGGTGGCTGGGCTGCCATCATGACCTCCACGTTGGTCTGACAAGGAAAAACCTATGAGAGTCTGACGGCAGCTATTGATTTAGATATCAAAACAATAGGAACTTCCATCAGTCATCTTAAAGAATCACTGACATCGTTATCAGAAGGAGTACTAAAGAATAGGAGGGGATTAGACTTAAGTTTTCCTCCAGCAATGAGGGCTGTGTGCTGCCTTAACCAAAGAGTGTTGTTTTATATAGACCATCCCGTGCTTGTTAATGATTCAATGACCAATGTGAGAATAGGGTTAGCAAAGTGAAAAAAGAGAGAGAACACAGTCTGGGCTAGTTTGAGTATTGGTTTAACTCCCACCCTTTGTTAACCACCCTCATATCTACCTTGTTAAGACCTCTAATAATTCTCCTGCTATTGTTGAACTTTGAACCACTTATTTGCTTTTGTTAAGTAAAGCATAGGTACAGTACAGCTCATGATCTTAAAGCAAAATATAAAGAACTAGATACAGAAGACCGGGAGTATGAGCTGCAAAACTATGGACAATAGCTTCAGGATTGAAACATGTACAAAGTGAAGGGGGGATTAAAAAGGTCAACTCAGGAACTTTGGAAAATTCTACCAGACCTCCGAGTATATAGACATCCCTCCCCTCCTGGGAGATAGGTTAGAGAGCACGTAGGCTTGAAGCGAGGGGCTAATTAAGCCCCTGCTACCTCATTCCTTAAAGACTAATCCTTTCAGTCACACTGTTCTGCCAATCACATTGAGCCTAGTGGCTACAGCTCTAAAATCTATAAAAGATTTCCATACAGGCTTCTCATAGTCATGTTCTCCCACCTTTGTGTTCAGGGTAAACCCAAAATGTTGGAACAATAAATTCCTCTTGCCGTTCACACTGAACCTTGACTCCATTGTGTTTACTCAGGGGGTCCATTAAGCTAAGGCTCCTCAAAGTTTTGCACAGTTATGGCTGCTATAGCTCTACAAATATCATTTTGATGGAAGAATTACTGAACAGAAACAGGGCTGGTACTGATGTAAATAACCCACTGTGTTTAATTTATAATCTAGAGAATGTTAACTGTAAATTTGGAGCAATTATACTTCTTCACAGATTAAATAAATTCATACCGTGTGTATTATACAGCAAAATGAAGCTGATTGTTTGGGATATTGTGGCAAAGAAAAACAAGAAATGTTGACCTTTCCAACTGTGTGTGTTCATTGAGCAGATAGTCCCTGCCTATACACAAGCAATGCCTGCTAGTACATACGGAAGACTATATGCTTGTGGACTTTCCACACTCTCTAGCATCCAACTAAACCAATATTTATCTTTCCCTCTCCATTTGTTCTGTGTTTCACCCAAAAACTCAAGGAGAGATCTTCGGCCACAACTTGACCATGTCTGCCAGAAGAAATGGTAGGCTACCTACTCAAGTTCCTTTACTTTCTCTATCCCATCATTAATTGAGACATACTTCCCAATTAATTCTCCTTGCCCTTCCTAAGATCCAGTTAGCAACTTAGGCAGATACACCTTGCTGTAACCAAAGGCCATACTAGCCACCAGTCATCCAAGTAGGCTCCTTGTGGAGGACCTCCTCCATTCTCTTAGTGTCCTGCCAGACCATTTTCAAAATGCCTCCTTCCTTCTTAATATCATGTCCCAGCTTTTAGGTCAAGGAGAGAATCACCCTGGAACAAAGGCCACACTGGCCACCAGAATTCCAATAAAGGCCACCTACACAGTGCCCCTGCATTCTCTTTGGGATCCCATGCTGAATGCCATCCCCAATGTACTATCCCCTCCTTAATAACTTGTTCTATCTTCTATATCAGGTGAAGATACTGTACTCAATAAGAGATCACACCGACCATCAGAAGGCCTGCCCCCAATCTTGGTTTAGACCCCCTGTTCAAATAGAAATCACCAAGGCCAGATGGCCAGATAAAGAATATAATTCTTGGAACAAAACAGAATTCCCACAAATATAAACCCATAAATTGACAGGTAAACTTGGACACGTTCTAAATTCCAATTCCTTGTTTGTTAAAAGATATATTTGAAAATGCTTTCCCTGGCTGGATTCAATATTTTATTTCTCCAGTAAAATAAATAATAATTATCTGTTATGAGAAGTAATAGACACATTTCTATCATAATCAAGTATAATCTGTCTTGAGACATTTTCCTGACTTATTTTCTTGTATTTTGTGAACATAAAATCAAGGACAACATCATTTTAAAATTTTGATATAAATATTAAGGAAGGTACAGTGGATATTATGCAATTGATATTTTAGGTCTTTAGTTTATAGATTCTTCTTCAATAGTCATATTACATACAAAATCTATGCAAAAATTAGTATCTCATGGTATCTGTTTTCTTTATTATACTAAATGCTTAGTTAGTATTTACATTATACTTCATTCAGAACAGAATTCACAATGTTAAACATTTTCTCTCAACGATTATTAAATATGTTATGTGTTATTAATTTTACTATTTATCTTTACCAATGTCATTGAGTGAGTTATTAAATCACTTACAATCAAAGAAGGCATCCATTATTCAGTTTCTTCATTTTAAATATTGATCTGATAAATGATTTTTACAATCTTTTCACTGAGTCGAGGTGAACACATAGATGAGTTTCTGACATCTAATTATTATAGGTTAAACAGAACAGTCAACAGCAAACACAGTAATGGAACACCAAACTGTAGAAAACATAATGAAGAAAATCAATCAATTAATGAAGAAATTCAAATAAATCATCATGTCAAAACAAATCACTAATTATAGCAAAATTTTATAGAAAGTGTTAAAGGGATTGAAGATGTAAAAGGAAGTTCAGAGAAGAAAATACATAATACTATAAACACATAATACTAATAAAGAAAAGGTAAATCCTTACCCTTTAACTGCATAGAGCTAGTTAAAAAGCATAAAAGTAGTTAGTGCCTTAAAACTCATGGAATAGGAACATATCTTAATCAAAGAATATTTGTGATTTGATATGTATGAATTGAGGAAGACTTAAATAGTAATATATAAGTCTCATAGACTAAAAATTGGAATGTGGCAAGTGCCAGGAAGTAGGTGCTTTCCCAAAAGTATGGAAAAGGAGAAACAGAATAATGGGAGGTCTTTTGAGTTACTGAGAGAAGCTTAACATTCTCAAAAACAAATTAAGAGAGTCTGTGTATGATGATTTTAAATACATCTCACCCATAAGAACAAGAAATGAACTTTGTTTATAATCATGTGTGTTTTCAATATGTATCTTGGAGTAGAAGACATCAATTATAAGACAAAAGTCTGTCACTAGCACAAATAGAATTACAACAACATTGACAACCTTATTCTATAGGGGATTAAGTGTATTTAAAGGATAGTGAAGAAAACTAAGATTCATATGTGACATCAAGATTTACTGGGTGAGTTATTTCCTTATATACTCCATAGGAAAACAAAAAACCCAGGGTAATTAAAAATAATTCTCAACAATAATAATACTTCTAGGGGAATTACAATCCTTGATCTAAAGCTATATTACAGAGCACTAGTGATAATGACCACATGGTATTGGTACAAATACCAATGGCAAGTTGATGAATAAAATAGAATTAAAGATCCAGAAATAAACCCACACACCAATGGTCAATTGATCTTTGACAAAGAAACCGAAAACATAGAGTGATAAAAATAGAGCATCTTCAACAAATGATTCTTTCCTAATTGGTGGTCTGTGTTTAGAAGAGTGGATATTGATCCATAAATATCACCTTGCAAAAAGCTCAAGGACAAATGCACAAAGGACCTCAACACAAAACAGATACATTGAAAGTAATAGAAAGGAACGTGGGAAATAATCTTGGACACATTGGCACAGGGGAATATGTTCTGAACAGAATACCTATGGTCCCAGTCAGAACAACAGTAGGTAAATGGGAACACAAAAAACTGAAAAACTTTTGTAAGGCAAGTTAAACTGTCAATATGAAAAAATAACAACCTACAGACTGGGAAAAGTTCTTCACTAACTCTATATCTGACAGAAGACTAATATCCAATATGTATATAAAAAGGAAGAATAATCCAAATAAAAACTGGTATAGAGAACTTAAAAGAGAATTCCCAGCAGAGGCATCTGAAATGGTCAAGGAGTAGTAAAAGAAATGTACAAAATCCTTAGTCTTCAGAGTAATGCAAATGGAAATGACCCTGAGATTCCATCTTACACCAATCAAAAAATAAATTAAAAACACTAAACATAAAAAATAAGGAAGTGGAGAAAAGGAACACTCATCTATTGATAGTTGGATTATAAATTGGTACAACCACTCTGGAAATCTATCTAGTGGTTCCTCAGAAACTGGAATGAGTTCTATCTGGAGACAGATCTATATTGGTACTCAGACGATTCCTAATAGATGCTCTACAACTCTACAAGAATGCTTGCTCCACTACTGTCATAGAAGTCACATTCATAGTAGCCAGAAAGTGGAAGAAACCCAGGTGTTCCTCAAATAACGAATAGATACAGAAATTGTGGTTCATTTGCACAATGGAATACTATTCAGCTATAAAAAAAAAAAACAAAAAAACAAAGACTTCATGAATTTTGAAGGCAAATGGGTGGTACTAGAAAATATCATAAAGGGTGAGGTAACCCAGACACAAAAAAAGATAGGTTGGGTATGTACTCACTGGGAGATATATATTAGCAAAAAGAACAGATTAGCCATGGTACATCCCACAGACTGTAAGAAGTTTAACCAGAAGGAAGGTGCAAGTGAGGATGCTTCAATCCCACTTAGTAGGGGGAAGAAAATAATGACAGAAGGCAGAGGGAGGGAGAGATTTGGGTAAGAGAGGGTAGTGTGAGGGGGAAAGGAGGGAAAAATCAGGAATGGGTGGAGATAGGAAAGAAGCCCAGGTTGCCAGAAGAATGAATTTCCAACCTCCATGTAGGTTCCATAGGGGGAATCTTTTACAAAAAGTCCCAGAGGAGAGGGGTATGAGATGTTCCCAAGATTCAGTAGGGGGTGAACTTAGCTGAAATACCCAACAGTAGAGAGATGAAACCTGAAGTATAACCTCGAGTACATAGAAAGTGCCCCCTAGCAAATGGATGGGATCGCCAATCCACCTTCCTAATTTCTGGCCGAGAATTGTTCCTTTCTAAAAGAAATGCAGGGACAAAAACATGGAGCAGAGACTGAAAGAAAGGCAGAACAGTAACCATCCTAACTTGGGATCCATCCCATAGGTGGGCACTGAACCCTGACACTATTACTGATGCTATGTTGGGTTTGAAGTAAGAAGCCTAGCATGGTTGTCCTCTGTAAAGATGTAACAACACACAACTGAGGCACAAGTAGACACTTATAGCCAAGCATTGGACTGGGGTCAGGGACTCCTATGGAAAAGTGAGGGGAAGAATTGAAGGAGCTAAAGTGTCAAATAACCTAGATCCCTGAAATGTCCCAGAGACTGAGCCATCAATCAAAGAAGATAGAGGTGCTGGCCTAAGTCCCCAGGCAACTATGTAGAAGAGCATTGCCTTGTTTGCCCTCAATAGGAGAGATTACAAAAAATCTGGTAGAGACATTATATCCCAAGAAAGGTGGATTGCAAAAGGGGTGGGGGCACCCTCTCAGAGGCTAAAGGGAGGAGGCAGGTGGTGATGAACCCTGAGAAGAGAAACTGGGAGGGAGGACAACATTTGGAATGCAAATAAATAATAAAAAGAAAGGTTCATCTCATGACTTAATGCCATTGTATCCTCCATAAAAGACTCACCATATTTAAAATAAAATCCCTGATAGGTTTCAGTGATCTGAAATCAAAGTAAATCCCATAATCCATTAGGATGTGTGGAATAAGTATGAATCTCTTCCAAAAGCCTACTCCAGGGCACACACAAGGAAATATGGTTATATATCTATCAATCTCAACAAAAATAACAACACAAATTATAGCCAAATCCCATTTTTTGTGATACTGGAAAAATGTATAACAGTAAATACTGAGTAATGAACTGGTGAAATTATGAATCTTTCTGAAGTTTAAAATTAGGAAAATCATTAAACAAATCTATAATTATTAAATTTGATAATCACTAAATGAGATCTCTAAATACTTTGTACTTAGTACAGGGTTTATCCATGAAATCACTCCCCTCAAGAACTAACTGAAATACATAATATTCTATTAGAATAGACTGAGCCTAAAAAAAATATTCTCCAAGTTTTCTTGATTACTTAGTCAAAGTATTTTCCCAAAGATAACCTCTTAATGAGAAAAATGATGGATGTGAATTTGATTGATTTGGAAATAGGATAGCAGAGAATTTGGGGAGTGGAATCCAAAATAAAATATGCTGTATGAAAATTTGTTTCCAATAAAAGGTCCAATTTTTATGACTTTACAATTTGTCTTTACAATTTGTATGTAAAGGTGAACAAATAACTAGGTGAAAGTACTTACAAATTTAAAGTTCATTATTTATTGCTGTTGTTATTTTGAAATTTTGTGTTTTAATCTCTTTCTTGTACTACCTATTTACACTGCAAAAATTTCAACCATTTTACAGGTTGCATATTAACATATAATTACCTTGGCATGTACCTTGGCATGGTTAGTTTATGACTTCCCTTTTCTTAAAGGTCTTCACTACAACCATCTTTGGCAAATTTAATGATATAAAACAACATCTCTAATATGCTTTCTCACAATTCTATGTCTCATACTCACATATGAAAACATTTATATTGTTCATTTTGTTTAGTTGGTGTGGAAGAAGAAGTGGGAGAATGTTAAAGATGGTATTGTATTTTAAACAAAAGATAAGATGAAAGTAAAATTCAAAAGGAAAATTTTTATACATCCATAGATGTGTTAAACTGAGTATAAGCCACTATGAAAATATTGTTATTCATAAATATTTGTACTTCAACATAATTGTATCAAGTTAGCCTTTTGTGTACTGCTAAGTAATACTTTACCTCTTGTCCAGGAAACAGGGAAAGTCAGTGTATTAATTCAATTGTTTAAAACCAGAAGAAAAAAGTGTACAATGAAAATTAAAGTCCCATTTTATATACTAGTTTAGAGATTTCATTCCCTGTTACAAGTGGTACCATAAATGATTTGGTAGACATGAATTCAAATTCTTTCATTCCATAGCAATTATAGATTAATGATAAGAGAAAATAAATTTCATTTTCAATACATATGTTTCTAGTCACCAAACCATAAATTTAACCATCTGATTTAGGCTGTGGAGATGGGTCAGCAGTTAAGAGCAATGATTACTCTTTCATTAAAGGTGATTTCAATTCCAAGCAACCACATGATGGCTCACAATCACCTATAATGGGGTCTGATGTCCTTTTCTGGTGAATCTTCAGCCAGTTACAGAGTATGCTTATATATAAAAGAAACAAACAAATCGTTTAAAAAAGCCACACACACCTCATGACTTGGATTACACTCTGTTCTAAAAATTTCTCATACTGGAAATTGAGTTGTCAGGACATGGTTGTTTATGGTCTCTAAATCATCAAACTACAGTGAGTTATTAGTGATCATCAACTACAAAGATGATCTAAAATGTTACAC
>JADRCH010000462.1:0-12716 GCA_019843965.1 Rhynchomys soricoides
CTGTCTTAGAATAGCTGCTGCAGATAAGGGGAAACTGCCATATTGGCCATCGGCCATTTGTATTTCTTCTCCTTTTCCTGTCTGTGTCCTCTGGTCATTTTTCCATGGTGTTTTATAATTTTCTAATCAGTCATCAAGCAAGTTTTCCAAAAGTTTATTTGCCTTTAGTCTTGGCCTCTGGTAACTTTTTGGGTAAATTTTGCAGGTCATACATTTTATGAATCCAAAGGTATTCGTCTTCCTTTTTCTGGCTTCGGCACAGCCCGATGCATCTAGAACAGCTTTCCGTGTGGTAAAATTTTTAAGTATATCCGGTGAAGTTTTTTTCTTGGACTTCTGTGTTACATAATTGCTTTTAAGATTTTTATTAGCATATATTAAGGCGACAAGTTCACGGACGCACACAATTTGTACCATCCTCTCCCCTTCCGCTCCTGTCCACTCCCACTAACTCCCTCCTTCCCAGAGTCTTCCCTCTGCTTCCAGGTCTATTTTTTTTTTTAAATAGGTTTAGTTAGGATCGCTTATGGGAATGTGAGAAATGTGTGGCAATGCCTTACCACTGAAGAAAATGGCTCCCCTGTCCCAGCAACTTTTAAGTGCCCACAGAGCCTCAGCGAGAGACAAGGCCTCCTGACCCCGTCCCCTCCATGAGACAATGTTGACAGGCCCAAAATGCTATAGGTCTCGTGTAAGCAAATGTGCTATATATTTTTTTATGTGCATTGGTGTTTTGCCGGTGTGCGTGTGTCTGTATGAGGGTGTAAAATCCCTGGAGTTACAGAAGTTGTGAGCTGCCATGTGGGTACTGTGATTTGAAGCTGGGTCCTCTGGAAGAGCAGTCAGTACTTATAACGATTGAGCCATTTCTTCAGCCCATGATATACTTTTTTAACACTGAAATTTAGGTCCACTTGTAGATCGAAGGGTCAGTAATTATAGACACTTTGTCACAAAGCCTGAAACACCCATAGGATGATGTCCTTTATCTTCCACAAGCACTCAGTGCCACATGTACACAACAAATGTATACTAAAAACAAACAAAAAAAAACAAACTAAAAAAAAAACATTCCACATTTTTGATCCATTTGAAACTTACTCAAGTGCTCATAATGGGCATCATTGTTTTTACCTAAATTACTAGAAGACTCCCCAATTCCAATCCATGTTTTAAGAGCTGATAGGACAATACACTTTCTTTTGAGACAGTCTCCTATAACCTAGGTTAGCCTCTAATGCACTATGCAGTAGAGGACGACCTTGAACTCTTTAATGTCTTCCCTTAGTTTCTTGGGTGCTGGGATTACAGGCACGTTGCCACCATACTGCTGTCTCTCAAATGACTTTTTTTTTTTTCTGTTCTGAGGACCAGATACCCAGGGCCTCACACAGGCATTCTATTAACTAAGCTGCAGACTTAACCTCTTCGATGAATTGAAAACGTTTTGTCATGTTGACTTCACCACATGACACAGCTATTTTTTGCTTGCTCGCTTCATTTATTTATTTATTTATGTCTTTTCAAGACATTGTTCCTCTGTGTAGCACTGTCACTCTCTCTGTACACCAAGCTGGGATTAGAGGTGTGTGCCACCGCAGCCAGCTAACGGAGCTGTACTTTCCTGTTCTCTCCATCCTTGGATATGCTTGTTTTCATTTTGTGTACATACAATGCTGCATTCTGCCTTCTCCAGCTTCCAGATCACATTAGAGAGGATGACACTATTATTATATTTGTTCTATGTAACACTGTGTCACAAAGAAGCCAAACATCACAGTACTGAGATTTATATTTGTCTGCTTTTGAGACGTATTTGAGGAGGGAACAGATTTCTGGGAAAAGTGAATAACCTTCCTTGAGGATTGAATTGCTCTTAACAGGAGAATACACTTTGAGGTAACAGTTTATTGTAGTTTAGCACCACCACCTCCTTCTGAGAAAGCAGTAGATCTGTCTTATTAGAATTAGAAATGAGTTTCCCTAAGGATAGGATAAGGCTTAAAATTAGTAATAATAAGACTATTAAAACTATATTTGGGTAGTGCTGTCCAACCATTCTCTTATTTTCTCTTCAATAACCTAATAAGGTAAAGTAAATTTTGCCAGAGTGACGAAAAGGACCAAAGGTGGTTCCAATGATAGCTGTCTGACCTGACGGCTCCTCGTCCAGGGTTTTTTCATACTCTGCAGGACTATGACAAATTCGCGCAGTCTGAGGAGCTAGAAATTCTAGATCTTTCCAGGACCAGTTTCTAGCCCATTTACGCGCCCTCAGTTTACATCTGCCGACCTCGGGATTCCTACAAGGCTGGCCTAGGGTTCTCCACAGCGGCATGGGGAGGCAGTCATCATCTCCAGCCAGCCCAACGACCTGGCGGCCCACACTACCCGACGGCCCCTTACTCCTTACCTGAGGCCAGAGGAGGCCAGTTATCCAAGGCCGCGCGCCGAGAAGGCGTGGCTCCGGGCCCCGAGCGACTTCCGTTGCGGCGTGATGACGACGAGCTGTGCCTGGCGGCCAAGAACGCTGGCGGCTGTTGGCTAGGGGTCGGGGCTAGCGTCGAGCTGGCCCGTTCCCCGATGAGGGATGTTTCCAATTTTAAGGAGTCACTTTTCGATAAGGATCTCATTTCGTTCGTTTACTAATAACTGCTATTAAGGACGGATAAAGATGGTATATCTCCAGGTCCCGAGCTCCGGCCTCCTGTGGGCGGAGACTGCTGCGGCAAGCCACGCCCCGACCTGCCAGGACGCTGACTTGGGGCGTCCAGGCAAACACTGGACAGGCACCTGAGGGGTGGCCATCAGGAGACCTGAAATCTCAGCTTACCAAAATTTCGAACTAGAAACTGACATTGAGAGTTGTGAGGCGCTGGAGATGTAGCAGTATTACTGTGCAGCTGATCAAGCGTTTCGGGCAGAGGTACTTGCTTGTGCAAACGATTGCCATGGAAACGGGAAACAAGCTTGCTTCCAAAGACACTCACCAAGAGCACTGTGGATTTGTGTTCAAAGTGGCAGCAACCTCAAAGCTTGGAGCAGGCACAAGTAGGAAGCCGATCAGTTTTGATTTTCCTCTGTGTCTCTCTTTTTTTGCGATACTGAACATTTATGAACTTAAAACTGTCCAGTTAATGAGACTTGGAGTAAAAGTAGCAACTTGTTGTAACTAGAAACCCCGAGTCACAGCCAGTACAGGAAGAATGAATGGTTCACAGTCCCTTTTTCCAGCTCTCAAATGAGGGTACAGTACATTGACTCTGCCTGACCTGATGTTGGATGGAAACGGCCAGTGTACTGGAACGGGTGCTGGTCAGAGCATAGTACCATCTGTTGGGTAAACCTGAACTGGGCCTTATCTATCTCATCTTTCAAAGCTTCTGAATACTTAGTCGGGTAGGATCTGGGATCCTGTTTAATGATGCTGGCAAAAAACTTCAATATTTTCATTTTGGAGGTTTCAGCATGTGCCCTTGAGCCCCACAGATACTTGTTGGTAGGAGGATCACTGCCTGGCACCTGTCTGCATTCTAGATAGCTTTCCTGCACAAAATTCTCAGTAATGAGGACCCTTGGGTCCCCATATACGAAATGATCTCTTCCTGCAGAGCCCCATGTTATTCAATACACGCCACCACATCTGCTCACTAGCACAATTGTCCACTATGAAGATGATACATAGCACAATGATTACTAAGCTGGTCTTGGGCACGCCTGGAAAACCATGCTGAATACCATCATAGGTGATGCCGAGGGCATGGACAAGAGCGTAGGAGTGGAAACTTTTTTTTTTTTTTTTTTACTATTATTTCTAGGCCAAATGTCAGCCTCAAACCGTCAGATGCCTTAGCAAAGATGGCAGGAAAGTGTTTCTCATAACCTCGGATGACCATATACAGAATTTCTGCTTACATGTCTTCTGCTTTCTCCTATACTTAAGGAGCAAGAAGAGAACTAAATCAATTGTTTTACTATTGAGTACATCCTGACTAAGCAAGTCAGGGTCAAACACTTCTCTTACTTGGCTGCTAAAAGCCTCAACAGATGGTACCCCTGAAGGGGAGTCTATGGCATTGGGGGAAGAAGCTCTCTGAGCACTCTAGGATGGACCCAGCACATCCCCTGAGGTGGTGGCAATGGCATCTACTTCCCCTGCCTCAACTCTGGAGACCTGGGCACCCTCCAGGTCCCTTGTTTCCCTTTTTGACTGAGTTTCTGTTCAGGTTGGCATTCCGGCTGTTCTCTTGAGGATCCATGCTGTGTTTATTTGGAGACAGAAGCAGGAAAATGTGCAGCTGATGGGGATGAACTCACAGGTCTTGAAGAATGGTTAGGTCTACCAGGTTCCACATGCTTTTACTGTCCAGGTTCTTAAGGCAAGAAGCTATTTTGGATTCCTGGTCAAAATTGGTACCTCCTCTGACGCAGAAGCCAGGCACCCTCTGGGCTCCGGTTGTACTCCAGACTTGACAGGCTCACATTTCTGGACTCAGACAGCGCGGCATAACCGGCACCGTGGTAGTCATGTCGCCTTCATCTGTGTCTTAATACAGAGCAGTATGCATTTAGGAGATTAAGACACAACTTGTCTGGCACTCTCACAACTATGTTTACTATGATTTTAGAACATGGGAAAGAGTGTGAAGGAGACCGATCTCTTCTCTTCCACTGAAGATCAAATCCAGAGCCTTCCATATCATGAGCTGTACTGTTGAGTTAATACCCAGCTAGGAGACTTTTCTAGAGAATTTTTCTAGAGGAGTGTTGCAAAATTGAATATGGTGTTCAATTAAGGATGCAAATGAACTCGATCTGGACTTGGGCAAGTCACAGGATCATTCTGGACAGTAAGTGTACTAGAAGTGCCAGTACACCAGAAAGAGATCACCTCCTAGAGCATTTCTCCCACTGTAGCAGGTTGCAGAAGGAGCTTGAGGGTTTTAGAGTCAGCTGCTCCAAAGTCCAGTTTCTGAAAATGACTCCTATCTGGTGAACTTGGACATGCTGCTTAATCCCTGTATTTTCTACACATAAATTAAGAATCAATTCCTAAAGGTTCATTATGAGGATTATAGATGCAATTGGGATGGGGCCTTTGAGATGTCTCAGCAGGTAAAAATGCTAAGCCTGCACCCCAGTTAAATCCCTGAGTCCCACATAATGGAAGTAGAGAACTGATTTCTGTAAATTGTCCTCTGCCCTCTACAAGTACGCTGTAGCATGTTTATGCACACACATACAAATACAAGTTTTTTAAAAAAAACATTTATTTACTATGTATACAATGTTCTGCCTACGTGTATGACAGCACCCCAGAGGAAGGTACCAGGTCTTATTATACATTGTTATGAGCCACTATGTAGTTACTGGGAATAGAACTCAGGACCTCTGGAAGATCAGCCAGTGCTCTTAACCTCTGAGCTATCTCTTCAGCCCCCACAAATACAAATTTTAAATGGCATGTGTGTGTGTGTGTATATATATATATACATATATCTCACAATCAGTTTCATAGCATACTTGTTCATTTTCTATCCTGATGAAGCATTCTGTACTTTACAATCTTAGAATAGAACCAGCAGATTGTGGACTTTTGACAGCATGTTGAGGTTTCTGAAAGTCACATTCCTGTAAGAGGGAAGATTTGTCTTCTCCTTGTGTCTCACCTCTAGCAGTTAACCCACACCAGGTAAGATAAGAATCAGTTCCTTTTCGTATCAAAGCTTAATAATTCTTGACTGAGCTTTGATCTCCGATAGGACAGAGTTACTGATGTTTGCTTTTGTTTTTATGTATCCCAGCCTTGACTCCCCTCCTAATTCCTAGGGCAGGAGACCAAGTAGACAAACTGAGAGGAAAGGAGTGGAACCAAGTATAGAGGAAAAGTCAGTAAAAATCACCAGCATACACTGATTCAAAGAAAGTCCTTCGATTGTCCCCAATCTAGCCAGCTAATGAGGCTACCCTGACGTGTGTGTCAGGAGTTTGTGGAAGAGAAACTGAAATAAAGCAGAATAATCTACCCCACATGGACGGTGTCCTGAACATATGTTACATGCCCAAGGCTGGCTAGTGAATTACCTTCTGAAATGATGCATTTTGAACACCTACAGCTTAGTAGCTAGCCAGAATATTGGCCACCAAGATCAGCTCTGACCTTAATGAAAAGCACATGAACTTGATAACCAGGCCCAGATCAGGAGTGAGGGTCTCTTCAAGACCATTCTTTATCACTCTCTAGTGCATTCTAGTCTTAGAGATTTTCTTTTTTGAGATATGGTAATCACTGTGTCTCCCTGACTGCCTGGAACTCACTTGTAGACCAGGCTGCCCTGGAACTCACAGATCCACACCTTTGGCCTCCTTGGTTTTCAGTGCATGTGCACTATTCTCATCTTCCATGAGAATTCTTGGCCCTAAGAGTCCGAGGAAGCGATAGACCTGCCCAAAGGTTACAAGGTAAAACCCTAGGTCAAATATAGTTCAACATCCCAGCCTGTTAGTAGTGTGGCCTTCAAGCCTCAGGAGCAGTTTCACTGACCTTGTCTGTTCACTGGCAGAAGAGGGGGAAGTAATTACTCCCTTAGGGTCATTTGGATAAAGAGTGCTAACAGACAAGAACATCAGTTCTACAATTTGCCCAAGAGACATGTTCTAAGACTGAGTTAGAACAACTAAGTGAAAAGGGAGTGCGTTAAAGACTTTGAAATCCTCAAAGGAAAGCTCAAGGCTTCTGGGGACTGGCTGCTACAGCCTGCACTGTTGACCATTCCACAGGAGGAGCTCAGAGTTCACAGATCCATCCTTGGGCCCAGGTATGACACAGATGCATCTCTGGACCAAATGTCTCACTTGAGTTAAGAGGAGGATGAGGAAGTCGGAATCTATCATTTCCTGCTCTTCTAAATGGAGGGTATCACTCCCAACCCCCTCCAACAGAGGCTCAAAAGTAGGGAATTCCTTGAATATTGAAAGGTGTTGAGGCAACCATACCCAGTAACAAATATCCAGTGCATTTAATACTACTGGAAACAAAGACACCATCCACACAGAGCAATGTGAAAATGAAGGTAACACACGATAGGCTTACTACATTTCATCAATTTATACACTGAAATAAAATATTCAGATACCAAGAGGTCCTCTCCCAGAGTGCTGGTCACCTACATTCTTCCTCTTTCCCTTAGCATTTGAACCCTTGTACTAAGAGAGGTAGCTTGTGCCCAGGCTCTATTCAGGTGGAGCTGGAGGATTTATGACACACTAAAGGAAGCCCCCAGACAGGGCTTCTGAGCAACTCACTTCTGTCCTGTTCCTCCTTTTCTCTTGCTTAGA
Organism: Rhynchomys soricoides; assembly: GCA_019843965.1. NCBI lineage: Eukaryota > Metazoa > Chordata > Mammalia > Rodentia > Muridae > Rhynchomys > Rhynchomys soricoides. The sequence goes on from JADRCH010000462.1 coordinate 7,339, forward strand.
ACACAAAAGCAACCACTTGTGGTCTTGTAACTCAATATTCAAAGCTATCACGGTGTTTCTTAAGGTTCCTGTGTTCAGCTGATGGAGCCTTTAGGAAATGATTGGATCATGATCTAGTGAGGGACTCAGGTGTCCCCAGCAATTTAGTCCATTCATAGATTTGTAATTTTATAGCATGAAGAGGTGATAACTAGGAGGTGGGTCCCGCTTGAAGGGAGTAGGTCACTTGAGAGTACCTTATCTGGAGGTATCTTATTCCCAGCCCAGACTTCGGTTTCTGCTTCCTGGTAGGCATAAGGTAAGCCACTCCTTCTAGCAAGATGACTCAGCTTTGGCTAAAGACCACAGCAATGGATCATCCAACTATGGGCTTTACCTTCTGAAATTGTGGGCCCAAACAGATGTTCTTTACATTACTTTTCTTGCATATTTTGTCACTCCCTCCGCAACAACAAACAAAACAAAAATGAAGAAAACCAAGCACAGAAGTCATTTCTCAAGAAGGGCAAGTCAGAACCCCAGATGGCTGAGTACTTGGGAGCCTAGCCAGCCAGCCTGAGCCCTGCACTGTTCTTTTGTATGATGGAAAACACTCTCCCCTCTTCTCAGAGCCACGCTGTCTTACTTCTTCAGGACTCATTGTGTCGTAGTGCAGCAGAAGGTAGTTCATGCAGGTTCCAGCTGGGCTTGGTGGCTTCCCAAGTGCTTGTCTCTCAAGAGTCCAAAATGTCATCATCATCCTGTGCATAGGAAAATCCAAGGAATGCACTTGAGGCCCCAGAACTGCTGGCCATGGTGTCAGGGGTGCACCCAATGGACTTGGACACAGCTTCCTGGGTGAAGGCAGGGTCGAAGTGTTTCAAGTCAGCAGGTCCTTCCTGTCAGTAGAAGCCAAGGATGAGAAGGAAGGCAGAGATCAGAGTCAGCTAAGGATCCCAGAGTTGGGAGAGAGGCGTCAGGACTTCCCGTCTCAGTGCCTCCTGGCCCTTTATATTTAACAGTCAGTGTCTCATGCTCCATACCAACCCTCAGACAAACCGTTAGTCATGTACATGTCCTAAATGCTTACCGTATGCTCAGCTCATAGCACTGGAATATGGGAGGACAAAGCAGAGGGAACCTCTGCTTTCAAGGACCACATATGACACAGGAGAGACAGGAGGATCATTTAGGGGACTTATAGAGTCCTAGATAATAGAGATAAAATAAGATAATATGGTAGAGACACTGGGGCTGCTAGGCTATATTGGAGGGAGATCTATATAGGACGTGGAAAAAAATGATCACAGACAAAGTGAGCATGATGGTGCACATTTGAAGTCCCAGTTCTTGGGAGAAGGAGGCAGGGGGATCAGAACTTCCGGATTATCCTTGGCTACAAGGTAAGTTTGAGGTTATACAGGTGAACATAACATCCTGTCTTTTAAAAGATACAATGCTGGCCATAGTGGTTGAACCCCCTAATCCGGGGACTAAGGAAGCAGAGACAGGTGGTTCTCTATGAGTTTCAGGCCAGCCTGGTCTACTGGTCTATGTACATAAAGAGTTCTAGGACAGCCAAGGACAGGAATACATAGTCAGAGGCTGCCTCAGAAAAGAAGAAGATGAAGAGGAGGAGGAAGAGGAAGAGAAAGAAGAAATGATAATAGATTCTCCATTTCCACTCCATGAATAGAATATATATATCATCTTTTTAATATGGGCTAGACATGTGACTGCCAATCAGACTGCCAAATAACCAAACAAAGCCTTGAAAAAGGTACCTTGGGAGCTGACTCTCTTGGTACTCTGAGGCCACCAAATTTACAAACTCAGAACTGGCTAGATGGAGGTGAAGAGGGCTCAGGAAAAAAAACAAAACCAAGTGAGAAATTCCAGACCATCAGTGTCAGCTGTTTCACTGCTAACCACAGATTGAGGCTCCACAGAGAAATTTTGGCCTGGTATACTCTGAAAGACTCCAGACAGAAGCTTGGTCAGGGCCTGGAGAGATGGATCAGCAGCAGAGAGTTCTTGGTGCTCTTGCAGAGGGCTTAAGTTTGGTTTCCAGCATCCTCTGGAAAGCTACACAACCCCCTGTCACTCCAACTCCAGGGGATCTGATGCGCTCTTCTGGCCTCCTCTGGTCCCTACAGCATCCCAGCCTGCACATATCTACCTACATACTTACTCAATGAAAATAAATACATATCTTTAAAAAGATTGTCTTTCAGTAGGCAGGAGCAAAGCAATACTGTGTACCTATAGAGGAGACACTGCCCCTGAGGTTTATGACTTAAGCAGGTGAGTGAGTGGTGGAAGGGTCTGCAGATCTGCTTTAGCCTGCAGGTCTTGGACTGAGGAAACAAATGAGTCATGGCTTCCAGCTTCTCAGAAGGGTCACAGGGTGCAGTGGTTCTGCCCAGGTTTAGAGTTCCTGGACCAGAATGTGAACTCTCTCATGTTCCTTGCCTAACATTAGCTACGTAGCTCTTGACAACCAATTAGTTTTCAGTTTCTACAAATGAAGGACGTGTTACTAAAGAAATGTGTACAAGGTCTCATCAGTAATGGCAGAACCAGGAATCCTCCCGTGCGTCTCCCTCGAAGGCCAATACATCACTATTCTCCTGTGTCTCTTCCTAGGATTCGGTGAGCATTCCCTCTTGTGAGCCCACGTTCCTGAAAGGAACTGCACCTGCCATCGGGCTGATTAAAACTTCAGTAATTATGGAGAGGTTGGAATGTTGCAGGTCTAGAGCTTACAATTTCTCTTCAGCTACCATTAGCCTCTCCTCTCCCTTATCAGCATTCCTTACCCACCTCTTTGTCTGACTGAGCATCCTATGGCTAACAGATAAAATCTTTGGAATGTATAAAAGACCATAAGAATGTCTCAGGGAGCAGTAAGGTCTATGGCAGAGACTTCTCCATTTTGCTATAACCCACCTACCTAATGTTCCCACCAGAAGACTTGAAGAGTCCCTTGATTTATGACTTTCTTTGTTCTTTTATTATCAAATGTTCATGACACAGTCACCATACGATCTTTACTGTCACTTTAAATCCCAAGAAGTAAAAAACTGGGGTGTAACTCAGTAACAGAGTACTGGCCTAGCATGTAAGGCTGGATGGGTTCCATTCCCAAGACAAAAACTAAAATCCAAAAACGGAAGTAATGTCTCAGGACACTATACTAGATATCCTATCTGACCATTTTTATCAAGAACCTGGTGCTAGAACCTAATCCCCTACAAGCAGTGTCTCAAACTGGAGGCCTCGTGTGAGCCCTGGAGTCTGCAGTCTTGTTAGTCAGGATGAGTGATGAGCCAGACTTGTCAGAAGTGGAGATACTTCAAAACTGAGTATAAAAGAGTAGAAAAGAGTCCAGCAAAGAAAACTCCAGGAGAGGAAAGCATCCAGACATCATCAAATGATGATGATGATGTTGTCACAAGAGCAAGCGGGGGGGGGGGGGGGGAGTTCTAGGCTTGTGCCCGGAAACTGTGTATTTGTAGAGATTTTAGGCACATGCTCATAGCTTCGCACCTGTACTGCCAGGCCAAGGGCAACAGTAGCCGTTGTTCTCAAACACCTGAGTGGTGTGCAAACCCCACTGACAAGAACCTCTCCAGTGTTGGCCTTGGTGCGTGCAGTCCTTCCTGTCTGCAGGGCAAGCCATGTTCAGCCTATATGGGCGCCCTCACTGCTCCGTCATCTTCATGAATTTGCTTTTGTAGCTCATCCTCAAATTCATGTTCACTTCTGATAGCATTAGATTAAATGTAACACATGCAAGGGGTGCCGCTGCACGCCTTTAATACCAGCGTTTGGTAGACAGAGGCAGGTGGATCTCTGACTTTGATGCTAGCCTGGTGCACATAGTGAATTTCAGGATAGTCAGTCAGGGCTACACACAGAATTCCCATCTCGAAACGTGTGTGTGTGTGTGTGTGTGTGTGTGTGTGTGTGTGTGTGTATGTAATTTTACACACACATACATGGCTGGCTGGCCATGGTACTTGGTTTGAAGGCAGTCAGGGATACAGGGATAATGAGATAGTATCTAGACTCCCGGACGAATAAGAAAAAAATAAATCTAGTGTCACATTCATGGGCAGGAACTTCCTGAAGGAAAACTAAATGGGGAATGAATCCTGGTAGTGTTTGGGTGTGGAGGGATGTCTGCCCACAGTAGTTTCTGTTGTCTGGTGAGATACCCAGCCATTTCTCCATTGCTGCTTTCAACTTCATTATACACACTTTGTACAAGAAATACAAGGAACTTTTATCATCAGGATAAGGTCTAAAGGTATGGCTTTGCCTGGGTGTACTACTGTGACACAGAACACTATAAAACTCTGTACAGGCACTGGGTGGGGGTGACAGGTGCCTGTAATCCCATTATTCAGAAGGCTGCACAGGAGGACCTTAATCCTGAAGGCTAGCCCGGGCTACCAAGTCTTAAAAATAAACATTGTATCAGTTTTGTAGGGTTACAGTGCTAGAGATGAGAGATGAAGGAGCAATCCGTGGTTCATCGTTCTAAGGCTGAGCTAGCCGCCAGGGGCCAGGGCAGCTAGAGCCAGTTTCGATTCTTGCCACCTTGCACGAATCACTGAGACTTTCCAACCCTTAGTATTACCAGCCGTACAAAGAGAGCTGGCCTAGATTCTGGGAATCCGGGAGCCAACATCTGGAGTGAACCCTGTGCTTGCTTACCACGTTTGGGTTGAAGGGTGGAGTCAGCCTCTTGTGGTACAGATCATCCCAGTTTATGGGACTGAAGAACATGTGGTTCTTTATGTCAAGCTGTAGGAAGAAGGTACTGGTCAGAAGCGGTCCTTGCCACAGCTGCGCCCCAACTGGTACCCACTATTGGCCACCAACTAGATAGACCTCTGCAGCTCTGGCTAGTCTGCTCAGCCAAGAGAGCATTCTGTCAACAGACATCTTACCTCCCACATCGTCTGAACCCCAATTCTTCCCTACAGCACAGGTGCCTTCCACAGTTAGATCTCAGCACCCATACTGTCCCAGGCTCTGGAGGCATTTCTGTCATCAAGGCTGCGGAACTGGTTATAGAGGGCTAGGGTAAGCAGGGGCGCTTGAAGACAGCCTCCCACTTCCATGCGCATTAATACCTCTTGATTCTTCCAGAATGCAATTCAGGGAAATAGAACAAGCACACTCGCTAACAAAGACATGAGGAGGAAAGGCCCAAGAAAAACTGCAGCTTTCCAGAGACCCAGAAGAGTGAGGAATGAGTCCTGGGCATGGTTCCCCACTTCTTTGCTAACTCCCCTTCCCTTCCAGTAGAGTCCTCGCTCTGATTGCTTCACACTGAAGAGTTCTGCAGTTCCTTCCATCGGTATGGTCTTCCAGAGGTTTGATAAACG